>UNSF01000119.1:0-267228 GCA_900538255.1 Ulva mutabilis
CGGGAGTACTCATCCACCACTACCAGGATGTAGTTCATACCCCCGATTCCTACTGGCTTGATCTGCCCTGCTAGATCAGCATGCAACACTTCCCCAGCATAGGTGGCATTCTCCGTCACCTTACCCCCGTGCTGTGCTCTATCGCCGCTTCTCTGTTCAGCCACGTGGCAACCATGACACTGAAGCGCTACCCCCGTAGGTTTCAGCATCTTCAGGTCATACAGTTGTGGTTGTCTCTCATCAACTGGAGTACCCGATTGCCAGCATGGTGAAAAGCGATATGCACTAGGAATGATGGATCAACCTGAAAGGAATAACCTTGTTCATTCGGTACACCGGTCACCGCAGCAACTTGCTGCTGCTCACGTACCCATTTCCCATTCCTATGAAACAAGTTATTCGCACTTGTCCAGGCTGCTCCTCTGTCTACCGGTCGCATTTGCCATATCGGCCTGCCTTTCCCACAGAACCATGTCAGAGTAGGTTTTCCATCCTCATCCTCACCCTGCTCACAGTTCCTGTGGAACCCATAGCTCTGGTCATGAAACCCAGGCATCACTACCCGGTTTGCATGCTTGCCCGTATGCAAGTAGATCTCAGACTTTTTCAACTCCTTTGTTGAAAGGATGTTGATAGGACTGGCCGGCACCCAGTAGACGTTGGTCAACTCTATGTCTACTGGTGTGATAGTGCCCTGTGCACTCACATACTCTCCCAGATTAGCTCTGATCGTGCCCACACCATACATGTCTAGCCTGCCCTGGTCAAGAGGCTGACACTGCGGCATATCTGGTGGCTTGATCTCGCAAAACATATCATAGTCAAAGCATATGTTTATGTCTGAGCCACTATCTATTAGGAAAGTGTACGGCATGTTTGGAGACGGCCCATCAGCACAGTCAGCTCGCAGCTTATCTAGGTCAACTACAGCTATCTGAGGGCCACCGCGGCCTCTGCCACGGCCTCGCCCTGCAGCTGCTTGCTTCTGCAGGAATTGTTTGACCTCTGCGGAGAGCAATGGACAATCCTTTTGCACATGTCCAGGGCAAATTGTCGCGGCGTACCAGCGGACTCCCACGCCCCCACTCCCGCCCGCACCCGGTACAACGGCCGCACGTGCACGCCCACCAACACTGGCCGTGGCCGCTCGCGCTCACGACAGCGGACACCGCCGCACATGAGGGCGCCACTGACGCGGGCCCAGCCCTCACACGTCAATGATGACCTGGCGGGACGACACACAGCCAGTTCGCAACCGCCGCAGGGAGGCTCCGGTTTGGTGTGCCGAACGCCCACCCCTGCGGCTGCGGCGGGCGCCGGCTCGACTGCGCCTCGGCCGCAAAGCCAGCCACCCGCCCGCACCGATTTGACCAAATCGTGCTGTCTGACATCGGTAGATGAGCACCACAGACTTGACGGCGGGCTGGCTGGTGGCCAACAACCCCCAGGTGACGTCCCGTCACCACAGTCCCCCGGAGCCACACTGCATGATAGCGAGGTGCACGATCAACGCACAGAGCCGCGCAGCGCCCGGCCGTCCGCAGGCGTTGCCACCTCACGTGCAGTCGTGCATTCACCTCGCCGTGTGGCCCATGCGTGTGACAACGGGACAGCTACCGCAGCACCTACGCCAGTCGTGGCTGCACACGCAGGGACCAACCATGGGACATCCCCGACCGACGCGCCTGCCCCCATTTGCCGCGCGCCGGCTCGCCGCCATGCCACTCCCCCCCGACCCTCCCAAGCGCCCCGCCTCCCCCCCAGCCAGCGCGCTGTCCTCCCGGACGTCTCCCGCACTGCCATTAGCGCTGGCCCACGGGTTGACTCCCACATGCGCGATCTGACGGAAGCAGACCTCGTCAGCGACACCCAGGTGGATCCAAAGCCAGCCTCAGACGCGCCGCCATCACTGGAGGCCCCCTACCCGGACGTGCGGATCCCTCAGGGTGTGCCGAACGAATGCAGATCCAGCTGGGCCGACGTTGTGGCCGCAGCGCTGGAACGTACCGCCGATGCGGCCGAGCGCGGTCACCGACCCAGTGTAGAGACAGAGCTCAGGCTCCTACTCCTGCTGCCCAGCCAGGCCCTCGGCAACACTGGCGCAAGCAGGGGACGCGCCAGGCGAGTCAATGCCCGCGTGCGCGAGATCCGGAAGCGGACCAGGGAGCAGATGTTGCTTGACACAGCTGAACATAGCGACCCCGGCCGCACTCGCACGGAAGTTGTGGCGGACATCGCAATGGCAGGGCGCATGCACCGACATGCATGCAACGGCAATGTTGGCCGCGCTGCGCGCTGCTTGGACAGCAGCCCCATCGTTCCCATCGACCAGAACTCACTGCCACGCTTGCGAGCGCTGCACCCACCCGCGCCCCCTCCAAAGCGCGCAGCGCAGCCTACCCCAGCCGGCAGCCGCTCAGCGGAAGTCTCAGCGGCGCGGTTTGAGGCTATCCTGCGGAACCTGACACAGGGCTCAGCGGCCGGCCCCAGCGGGTGGACATACGAGCACGTCCGCAGCGCCGGGCTGTATAACGAGCGCACGGGCGAGGCCATGCGCCGCTTCGTCAACCTCCTGCTGTCGGGCACCATCCCCCACTCCGACCTGCTGCTCGCCAGCCGCCTGATCGCCATCGCCAAACCGAACGGCGGCGTTCGCCCGATCGCTATCGGAGAAGCATTCATGCGCCTCGCCGGTATCTGCGCGCTGGCGTGCGTCCCAGAAGCGCCGGGCCTGCTTGCCCCGCACCAGATTGGGGTCGGTGTTCGCGGCGGCCCTGAGATTCCGAGCCACGCGCTGGCCCCGGACTTCTCAGATGCGGAGACGGTCACAGTGCAGCTCGATCTCGAGAACGCGTTCAACCTGATTGACCGCGAGACCATCATTGCGGAGATTGACGCGCAACTCCCCGCCCTGGCCGCATTCGCACGCATGGCGTATGGATCGCCATCGCCGCTGCTGGCACGTCAGCAAGACGGGTGGAACGCGGTTTTGTGGAGTGCATCTGGCGTGAAGCAAGGCGACCCCATCGGCCCCCTCTACTTCGCCATCGCGTTCCGGCCCACGCTATTAGCGGCGCAAGAAGCGGCCCCTGACACGTTAGCCATCGCGTGCCACGATGACCTCACGGTGCAGGGTACGGTCGAGCAAGTGGTCGCCATGGGTCGAGTTGTGCAATCCCGTCACCAGTGCAACAAGCAGAAGACGCTCGTCCACTGCACCGATCCCGCCAAGGCCTCGCACGCAGCCGCCTGCCTAGGCGCCACGGTCGCCACTGACGGCATGGTCGCATGTGGCGCGCCACTGGGCACCCCTGCCTATGTGGAGGCGTATGTGCGCCGTAGATGCAAACGCACCGTCGAGCTCATGCAAAAGCTGGCAGGCCTCCCGCTGGCGGCCCAGACACGGTGGGCTGTCCTCTTCCAGTGCCTGCAACATCGCGAAGCACACCTGCTGCGCACTACCGACTGGGCCCATCTCGAACAGCCGCTCATGGGCGTCGAGAACGCCAGCGTACACGCCATGTGCCGCATCATCGAAACGCAACAGCTCACCGACCTACAGCGTGAGCAGGCCTTGCTCCCTCATAGACATGGCGGCATGGGTCTGCGACACTACACAGCCGACGTTGCTGACGCCGCGCGCCTCGCGTCGGCAGCAGTTGCGCACGCGGTGCTCGCGGACGGCATCGACGGCGGCAAGCCGTTCCGCGGCGACGCCGCGGTCCAGCACCAGGCCCGCCTCGCACGCCTGCGGAAGGCATGGCCGGCCGTGCAGGGAATCTCAGACAGCCCGACCCCAGCCGACGCCTGGGCGTCTGACGCTGGCTCGAAGCTGCGCATGACGCAGCTCCAGAGCGCGCTCAGCCGGGCGGAGGCCGACGCGCGCTGGACCGCCACGCGCGACTATCTCGAGACCCTGAAGCACGGTCCGAATCCCCAATCGGCGGAGACAGCGTGCGCTGATCTCGCTCGCCTCCTCAGCTGCTCTGGCTCGCTGGCCTCGGCGTTCCTCACTGCCTGCCCCGGCCCGGTGACGGGCCTGACCGACCATGAATTCCAGGTGGCCGTGCTGCTGCGGCTGGGTGAGCCGCTGCTACCCGTCCTGGAGTCGGATGAGGCCTGCCCCTGCGGCCGCGTGGCTGCGTCCGGTACACACAGTGTCATATGCGGACAGCTATGGGCAAGTTCAGTCCTAAAGCACGACCTCATCACCGTGGCTTGGAGGCGGGTGCTCATGCGCGCGTCGATCGCTTCATCGCTGGAGCCGCACGTTGGCAAGCTCCCCGGGGGCATACGCGTGCTCCCCCTCCGCGGCAGCCGGCAGTCGCCACCAGCCGCGCCGCCGGCGGACTTTACGCGCCCGCCGGCTGCGCCGTCTGCGAGTGCACCGGCCGCGCCGTGTCAGCAAGACCCGCCGCCGCCGCCGCCACCGCCGCAGTCACCGCCGCCGCCGCCGCCGCCACCGGACCCCCCAGCCGATGCCGCGCCGGTCCAGCCCCCACCCCATCTCTCGCAGGCCCTCCAGGCTTCGGACGTGCCCCACACCCCTCATGGCACCCAAGCCCCGGCTCCGGCCTCCCTTACCCTTACTGCCGCTACCGCCCCCCCGCCGCGGCCCACGCCCCGACGCGCGACGCGCCCCTCGCCTCTGACCGAGAGGCAGCGCCCCCTGCCGCACCCCCGCTGCCCCGATCGCAGCGGCCTCCGCAGCGCGGCGACCTCTTGGCATTCCTCACCACGCGCATGGCGCTGCTGGACGTGAAGGTGATGCACCCGCTTGCCAGGTCGCATGTGCGCGGTGCGTCACGTGAGGCTGGCGCGACCGCCGAGAAGGGCGCACGGCAAAAGCGCGACAAATATGGCGCCATCACAGGTGCCGCCCAGTTCATCCCGCTCGTGCATGAGACGTATGGCAGGGTTGGACGGGACGCGTACCGCTTCCTCCAGACGGTCGCGGAGGTTGCCGCGGGACACGGGGCGGTGTCAAAGCGTACTTTCCTTCTCAATGCCATGCGCGACCTGTCCACAACGTTGTGCCGCGCGCTGGCGCGCCAAGCCCGCGCGGCCGCGCCCCTCCGTGCTAGACTGGTCGGCCGGGCGCTGCTGCCGGGCCTTCCTGTCCCCACAGACGGCCTGCCGGCGCTGACAGGCCATCGCGCATAAGCTTGCGTCGCCCCCCCCCCCCCCCCCCCCCTCGCCCATCCCGCCCGAGAGCCCCCCCCCTCCACCCATTTCGCCCTGCAGCCCCCCCACCCCCCCCCCCCCCCCGCACCCGATCCCTCCCTCTTCCCTCCCTCCCTCTTCCCTCCTCCCAGCGCACGTCCGCCGTTTCTCCTCTGCGCCCCTCCCCGGACACCGCTCGGGCTGCCGAGCTGGCTGAGGCTACGGATCCTGGAACCGGTGCCTCGCGGCCTCGGACATGGCCGTAGCGCACGCTGTCGCGCCCGTGCAGACTGCTAGTGTCGAGTCGATGACCGCTTGTGGACCCGGCGAGTGCTAGCTGTGTGTTTGGTGTGCGCATGGCCTGCGTGGTACTGCGTGGTGTGTGCGTGTCGGCTTTCGCGCTGGCGTTAGTTCGTTCTGGCATTTGCTCGTGCGGCGCGTGGCCTTGGTGCTTGCGGTGGCCGGTCTGTCTGTTTGTTTGTTGCCTGGTCTGTTGCCTCGGCGCTGCTGAGTCCTAGATCTATCACTGTGTAACACATGTCCAGGCTTATCACAGTTGAAGCATTTCCTCTTTTCTGCTCCCCCTGCTGCCCCTGCTCCCACAGCTGCTACCTGTGGGGGTGAACCTTGGCGACCACCGTAGCGTCCACCTCGGTACCCACGTCCCCCATGGCGCTGTTGTCCACCGCGATCGTCCCGTGGGAATCGCGATGGACCCTGCTTGCTGTTCGTCTGGGCATGTGTCAACAGCGTAGACACTATCTGCTGCACTGGCATGGCCTGCAGCATGGGCTGCAACAGGCTGTACTCTTTGTCTACTGCCAGCAACCGTGATCTGTACAACTGATCAGACACAGTCTCACCCAGTCCTCTCATCTGGTTCACTATGCCCACCACCTCATTCACATGCTTCTCCAGCGGCTTGCCAGCCTGCTGGGTACTGCTGAGCTGGTGATACAGCTTCTGTATTTCTACCTCCACTGATGGCATATACTTAGCATGCAGCAACGACCAGACCTCATGGACGAAACTACAGTCTGCCACGAAGTCTCTATCCTCCTTTGGCAGTGTGGTGAACAACCAGTGCATGACTTGCTCATGAGCCTGGCTGCTCTGAGCAAGCGGATCATTGACTAGCAGGCTACTCTCACCCACCATCTTCGCCCAGCTCTCTACCTCCTTCTTAAATACTCGGAAGTGATCAGTCTTATAGTGCCACACCGGAAATCTGTTCTTCTCTACTAGAGATTTCCCCGGTACTGGCCTGGGCATGGCAAGCGACAGCGCTTGCGCTAGCGTGCTTACGTCAATAGATCCAGCCGTAGCTGGTACTCCTGATGACATCGCAGCCTGCGAAGGCTGCGGTATCGGAGGCGGTATCTGTTGGGTCATCCACGCAGCTGGCGCTGCGAGATGTGCTGGCTGTGTTCCTTGCGCCGCAGCCTGAGCTCCTGCTTCCCCCGTAGGATCAGCATTTCCCGGCAATGCCGCCTGCAGAGGACCTGCATTGGGATACCCGTAGGTCCCAACGCGCTGTTCTTCCCCGTAGGTCACGAACTGGTCCTCCGCGGCCTGCTCGCGGCGCGCTGTGGAACGTGTGTGGTGGCGAGGACGAACTTCTTCTCCATCCTCGCCGTCAGAGCCAATAGATCCCTGGCGAGATGCCATTGGGACTTCTCGGCGTGGTGGCATCCTGCAACACGACCTTCGTGCGTCGCAGGACACGCAGACCCGTAGGCCTTTCTGCGAGACCAGTACCCTGACAGAATGCAGTCCAGCCGTAGCGTTATGCATCTGTGTACTCTAGTCTCTCTACGGACTCTACAGCTAAACGCTAGAGCGGTGTGAATCGCTCATCGGGACGCTCAGCCGTAGCCGTAGACCCCTGGACTCTATCGCAAGCATACAACCATCGCTAGAATACCCACAAACATCACCGATACCATGTCGTAATTCAGTGGACCGCAGCCCTAAGGCACTGTGGGATCTAAGCACTGTGTAGCTGTGCGCAGGGGGTCGCGCTGTCACATACCTGGCTGGTGTACAGGCCTCCGCTGTGACAGTGCGCTCTCAGTCTTGGATTATAGCACGTGAGACTTAGCAGAGAAGAGTGATTACACTTTGATCAGTAGAGCCTATATAAGCGTTCAACCAAACGTCTCATACGGATACGATCAGAATCATTGTCTGCGGCACGCAATCTAGCATGCATTGCTCGTGCATATGGTAAGCCATCGGTGCATGGCGTCCCATAGCCACTCCGGATCAGCACCGTGCATCCATGCATACATGGTCTCCGTAGTCCTGTGTATGCCACCATGCATGGTCTCCGTAGTCCTGTGCATGGCTGGATCACGACACAAAGGAGGATAGAGACTTCGTGGCAGACTGCAGTTTCGTCCATGAGGTCTGGTCATTGCTACATGCTAAGTATATGCCATCAGTGGAAGTAGAGATACAGAAGCTGTATCACCAACTTGGTAGTGCCCAGCAGGCCGGCAAGCCGCTGGAGAAGCATGTGAATGAAGTGGTGGGCATAGTGAATCAGATGAGGGTGTCGTGATCCAGCCATGCACAGGACTACGGTGACCGTGCATGGTGGCATACACAGGACTACGGTGACCAGGTATGCATGGATACACGGTGCTGATCCGGAGTGGCTATGGGGCAGCCATGCACCGATAGCTGACCATATGCACGAGCAATGCATGCAGATTGCGTGCCAGCAGACATTGATTCTGATCGTATCCGTATGAGACGTTGATTGAACGCTTATATAGGCTCTACAGATCGTAGTGTAATCACTCTTCTCTTCTCTACTGTCCGAAGTCTCACGTGCATTCATCCTCCACTGAAGGTACAGGCGCTGTCACGGACAGATACCTAAGACAGCAAGGTATGTAACAGCACCAACCCCTGCGCATGGCTACGACATGCACAGGATCCCACAGGCCTTAGGCCGCGGTCCACTGAATTACGTCATGGTATCGGTGATGATTGTGGGTATTCTTGTGATGTCTATTAGCATGCGGTAGAGTCCAGGGGGAACCTGCGGTTACGGCTGCACACTGCGATGAGTGTGCTACACCGCTCTAGTGTATAGCCGACCGTAGAGAGACTAGAAAAGCTAATGCAGAATGCTACGGCGGAGCTGCATTATGCTTGTGTGCTGGTCTCGCAAAGAGGCCTACGGGTCTGCGTGTCGTGCGACATACGGTGGTCATGTTGCAGGACACCACCACTCCGAAACGATTCAATGGCATCTCGCCAAGGGTCTATCGGTTCTAACGGTGTGGAGGGAGCAGTTAACCTTCCGCACCATCGCACTCGCTCTACAGTGCGCCGCGAGCAGGCCGCGGAGGGTCAGTCCATGCCCCACGGGGAAGGACAAGACGCTGGGACCTACGGGTATCTCAGTGTTAACCCTCTGCAGGCCGCCATGCCGGGCAACGCTGATCCTACGGGGAATGCGGGTGCTCAGGCAGTGGTGCACGGAGCGCAGGAAGTGCCACACGTTGCCCAGACAGCATGGGCAGCGCAGCAGATACCACCTCCGATACCGCAGCCTTCGCAGGCTGCGATGTCATCCGGGGCGGCAGCAACAGCCGGGTCGATCGATGTTGCAACTCTCGCGAGCGCGCTGTCGCTCGTAATGCCTAAGTCTATGCCGGGAAAATCTCTAGTAGAAAAGCATAAGTTCCCGGTATGGAACCAAAAATATGATCACTTTCGGGTGTTCAAGAAAGAGGTAGAGAGTTGGGCAAACATGGTGGGAGAAAGTAGCCTGCTAGTGAATGATCCACTGGCACAGAATAGCCAGGCTCATGAGTCGGTGAAGCATTGGCTATTCATAACATTACCAAAGGAGGATAGGGATTTTGTGTCAGACTGCAGTTTTGTCCATGAGATGTGGGCACTGCTGCATGCCAAGTACATGCCTTCTGTCGAAATAGAAATACAAAAGCTATACCAGCAGCTCAGTGGTGCCAGACAGGCGGGAAAGCCACTAGAGAAACATGTCAACGAGGTAGTTGGTATAGTGAACCAGATGAGGGGTCTGGGAGAAGCTGTGCCTGATCAGCTATACCGCTCTAGGCTACTGGCAGTGGACAGAGAGTATGCACTGCTGCAGCCGATGCTGCAGCAACTGCTAGTGCAGCAGATAGTGTGCACTGCTGCAGCCGATGCTGCAGCAACTGCTAGTGCAGCGGATAGTGTCTACGCTGCTGACGCATGCTCAGAATAGCAGCCAGTCTGCCCCATCGCGATTCCCACAGGATGATCGCGCTGGTCAGCAGAGATTTGGCAGCAGTGCCTGCATTCCTGTGGCCGGAGGCATACATGTGCGTGAACCATGCACACAACCTGACGCCGAGCACAGCACTGGAGGGTGTGAGGCGGAAGGAGGCGAAGCAGAAGCTGGAGGACAGGCTTGTTGCCACCAGCTCTGAGCCATGGTCCATGAATGAGCAGCAGCGGGCTAAGCAGCTGAGAGTCAGGAAGGCTGCAGCGCATGCGCTGAGCCTAAATGAGCTGTGTGAGAAGCTGGTTGCCAGGAGAGAATTGGCATTTGTGGCACAGCATATGAGATATGTGAATGTCAGAGAGATTGTGCCATACTTGTTATGGTTTAGGAAGGTCAAAGAAGATGACTTCCGTCTCGTGGTGGCACAGGTGAAGCCTTTCGGGTGTCCAATGTATGTGTATCCAAGGAGGGAGCACTTCAGGCACCTGGAAGCGCGAGGAATCCTCGGTGCCTATATAGGACCGGGTGGAGGTCCTCACATGGACAGGGTTTACGTGAAGCGTGGGAATGGGGGAGCAGTGCGGATGTATAGGCACACGGCTGCTCCACCTGCTCTAGTGAAGGATTTCGCGCAGCGATTTCACATGGCCGGGGAGGCTACGGCGGACCCAGTTGTGCTAGAGAACTATGAGCAGGGTGAGTTTGAGATCCTACCCGATCAGTATACCAGTGTAGTGCCAGAAGCTGAGTTCTTGCCCAACATGAAGAAGTGGGTGAAGAGCACTAGTGTGCGGGCAGTGCGTCCACCAGCCAGTCGTGAACACATGATGCCAGAGAGGGGCAGAAATGTGGATTGGGCTGAGGGGGAGCATCCAGGTCTGGGCCATCAACACTGGGAACCAGGAAGAACGCTGCATAGGCGTTTCAAACCGCAAGACGAGCTACCTGAGGGTGAGCCCGAGTTTTCTCCTAGAGTGTTGGGTGCAGAGCTGCTGGCGCGACATGAGCGCTGGCACACACCAGAGATCAGTGAGGCAGTGATTGCAGCGCGCTGCGATCATGCAGCGGCTGACAGTGCTGCAGCAGTGGCACACTGGGACTATGATGCAGCAAACCAGCCGTCTGGGCCTCTACACCATGAGTTTAGGCCTGCAGAGACAATCCCTACGAGGGATAGGGCTGTGCTGCACATAGGGGACTGTGATATCCATCCACTTCCAACTGATGAGGAAGTGAGTGATACTGAGTCTAGTGATGGAGGTGAGGATGACTCTGAGTCTGAGTCTAGATCCCGCTCACGCTCAGCGGAGCCAGTCCAGCTGTCGATGGGCAAGGAGCTGAGTGAGCCACCCCCACCTGTGCGAGCTGACGGTCACGGCGGCGGCCGAAGTCACCGCGGGTCCACGGTGTCAGGGCGTGATGACCGTGACAGATATGACGAGCTAAGGCATATATCTGGGTCGGAGGGCTAGGGGCAAGGCGAGCTGCGGCATGTGCCTAGCGGAATAGCGACAGGCGGTGATGGCTCAGGGGGAGAGTCAGCACCAAGTGCCGCGAGGGGCAGCGGAGAACGTCTGGATCCGCCACATGAGGTGAGGGTTCGATGGGTTCCAAAGCCTTTTCACTTGATTCGCAAAATCTTAAGACCCGCTGTCCATGCTGTGGGAGCAATTGAGAGTGATGCTGCTGTTGAGCGCATTTCCCCGGAGGAAGCACGTGAGCATGTGAGTGATGCTGCGAGCCCCACAGTAATGAATGATGATGAGAATGACGTCGGTGACTTGTCTGATGGAGTGTCAGCTGCAGCTGGTAGTGTGCCTCCTGATGCAGAAAAGACGACGGGACAGAAGGTGACTCCAAACGGTGGCCCTACTGCTAGCCTTTGTGAGTCCAGGCGTGCAGCTACCGTGAGGAAGAGGGTCGAGGCCGGAGTAGATGATCCAACGGTGCAGCAGGCCATGCGTGGCGCTCATCGTGAGAAGTGGATCACGGCAATGCTCGATGAGCTGACCTCCTTAAGAGAACATGATGTGTTTGAGCTGGTTGAGTGCCCAACAGGAGTGAAGCCTGTGACAGGCAAGTGGGTGCTTAAGATCAAGCGAGGAGCACAGGGTGAAATTGAGCGTTTCAAGGCCAGATACGTAGCCAGGGGATTTACGCAAGTGGAGGGCGTAGATTTCTTTGAGACATGGGCACCTGTGGGCAGTTATGCTACCTTCAGGGCTCTGTTATCAGTCTGTGCAGTAGAGGATCTAGAGACGAGTGTGATACAATAAGGTGTGTCAGCTATGTGCCAGCCTGTTGGCTGGTCTACTCCACACTAGCTGCACCTGCATCACATCCACTGAATGCAGCATGAATATACCACGCTAGCTCACATAGGCACAGACCAAAAACACATGCATGGGTCAGGGTCGGGCAGCTCACCTGTGCATTGGTCAACGCAGACATCTGTTAAGTCACGATGCCTGCATTGACCTTGCACAGCGCTTATATACCCTTCACCAGCAGATCACTGTAGCATATTGCTCTATGTTGGATGTCCCTAACACAAGATCTGCCCCCGCTACACCGGCATTCAGATTCCACTCCCATGGCACCTATGCTCTGGTCCACACAGCATGTCGCATCAAAAGCGACCATTATGTGATGCACACGTGCAGCAACATGGTGCCTGCAGAGTCGCAGCATAACTACCTGCCACCACACAACAAGTGCATCACCATGAGATCCAGAGAAGGACTAATAACTGTACTGTCACAGTTGAGATGCCTCTAGACACAATGGCCATGCATACATAGCCTGGGCAATGCATGCATGACCCATGCACACAATCCAAGTGCATGTCCACCAAAACACGGCATGATCATTCTTATTGACCTAGAATCACTCAGTTATCACACTCCCCCTGAATGATCATCCACAACAACACCTGACATTCTATGCCCCGGCCCATATGGCATGCATCTATTCCCAGAGCATGTGAAGACCCATGCCCTCAGCCCCAGCTGCCTGTGCTGGTCCCGGCACTGCCTTAGTCAGCATGTCGGCTTTCATCTCACCGGTCTTCACAAACACCACCTCAATGTCTCCTTGCATGACACGGTGGCGGACAAAATGGAACGCAACATCTATGTGCTTAGTCCTGCCAGCTGCTCCTGGTGTGTGCTGCCGCATCAACACCAGAGCCGACTGATTGTCCCCATACAGCCGAAGACGTGGCATCACTCCATGCATTTCACCTAGCAGCTTACGCACCCACAACAGCTCCTTCACAGCAGCAGCTGCTGCAATGTACTCAGCCTCACATGTCGACGCAGCGACAACAGTCTGCAGCTTAGACCGCCATGCAACGGCCCCGCCATTCATCAGCAGCACCATACCGGATGTGCTCTTGCGGGAATCGGGGTCCCCTGCGTAGTCTGAGTCGGTGAACGCCTCAATCATATTCACATCACGGCTGTACACGATGCCCTTGTCCAGCGTGCCAGCAAGGTACCGGAGCACCCGCTTGGCAGCCTTCCAATGCATCATGGTGGCACATGAGATAAACCTGCTCAGAACCCCCGCGGCGTGAGCAAGATCAGGACGGGTGTTCACAGTCAGGTAGAGGAGCGAGCGACCAGAAGCGAGCGACCAGAATGTGATGATTCTGATAGATAGTCACACTACCACGAATCCCATGTACATCGCGATGTGCATGGGATTCGTGGTAGAGTGACTATCTACCAGAATCATCACAACGAGGCATATAGACATTAAATGTGCTTTCCTGAATGGTGTTCTGGAGGAGGAAGTGTATGTGGCACAACCTCCGGTACTGGACGATGGGTCTGGTATGGTGTGGCGTCTGAAAAAGGCGTTGTATGGTCTGAAGCAAGCTGCCAGGGAGTGGCACAAAGCGCTTGCAGAACTCTTATTGAGTATGGGTTTTGCGAGATCAGCCAGTGACCCTGCACTGTTCATTTGCAAAGTAGGACGTTGTCTTATTTTCATGTGGGTTGATGATCTGTTGATTTTCGGTCACAGAGAGCAGATGGATGATGCCATCAGAAAGATCCTTGAGGCATTTGAGGGTCGTGACCTGGGGGAGCTGGGATATGTGCTTGGCATGGAGGTCATACGTGATCGCTCTGCTCGCACTATCACCATCACACACAGAAAGAGCATCAGGGACATGCTAGAGAGATTTGGCATGAGTGAGTGCAGACAGGCGTCAACTCCGTTGGTACCAAAGCAGAAAATGTTTAGTCTGAAGGAAGATCCTAGCCAGGCGAAGGCTACAGGCACAGAGCATAAGAGGTTTATGCAAGCCGTAGGAAGCATCCAGTATGTGGCAGTTGTGTCGCGTCCAGACATTGCGTTTCCGGCTAATGTCCTGGCCAGGCATATGGCTGGGAGTGCTAAATGTCATTGGAATGGTGTCCTTCACGTACTGAGATACCTGCGAGGGACCATAAACTTTGGCTTGACCTTTAGTGGCTCCAATGGGGGATGTGAGGTGTTGGAAGCATTTACGGATGCTGATTTCGCCAATGGTGCTTGCTTGAAGAGCGTGTCAGGAGTAGTAGTCCGGATGCATGGGAACTGTGTGTTCTGGCGTTCAAAGAGGCAGAGTATTGTGGCTGGTGATACAACTGAGGCAGAGCTCATTGCTATGAGTTCAGCAGCCAATGAGGTGATGTGGGCAAAGCAGTTGTGCACTGATCTTGGTTTGTCGGCTGTGAAGCCAACGCTGTGGGGTGACAACAAGAGTGCCAACTTGCTAGCAGTGAACCCCATCTCTAGTGACCGCTCCAAGCACATCAGGGTCAGGGACCTGAGGGTCCGGGAGTTCGTAGAACTTGATGAGTTGACTATCAGCTGGGTTAGCACGGTAGACATGCTGGCTGATATGTTCACCAAGGTGTTGGCAGGACCAGCACTGGCAAAATTTAGAGATAGACTGCAGCTTGCGGTAGTACAAGCTTAGTCTAGGGGGAGTGTCGTGATCCAGCCATGCACAGGACTACGGTGACTATGCATGGTGGCATACACAGGACTACGGTGACCATGTAAGCATGGATACACGGTGCTGATCCGGAGTGGCTATGGGGCAGCCATGCACCGATGGCTGACCATATGTACGAGCAATGCATGCAGATTGCGTGCCAGCAGACATTGATTCTGATCGTATCCGTATGAGACGTTGATTGAACGCTTATATAGGCTCTACTGATCATAGTGTAATCACTCTTCTCTTCTGTCAAAGCCTCACGTGTATTCATCCTCCACTGAAGACAGAGGCGCTGTCACGGACAAATACCTAGACAACAAGGTATGTGACAGCACCAGTCCCCTGCGAATGGCTATGACATGCTCAGGATCCCACAGACCTTAGGCCGCGGTCCACTCAGTTACAACACTGAGATCCCCGGCCATGCGCTGTATCCTGAATTTCATGACCCCGATGTTGTGACCGTCCAAGTGGACCTCCGCAATGCCTTCAATCTGTGCGATCGGACCGCCATGCTGGCCGCCATTGCACAGCACGCCCCGGGTCTCTTGCTCTTCGTGCGGATGTCATACCAGCAGGCATCGGCGCTGCTTCTGCGGCGCCCGGACGGCTCACATGAACTGCTGTGGAACGAGACCGGCGTGCGACAGGGCGATAAAATGGGGCCGTTCCTCTTCAACCTAGCGTACCAGCCGACTTTGCGAGCAGCGAGTGAGGTGAGCGGCGGAGCGCTTGTCACAACATGCCACGATGACACGTACCTGCAAGGAAGGCCGCAAGATGTCGCTGCCGGCGCAGCACTGATCATGGGTAGGCACCCCTGCCAGCCGCAGAAGACTAGCGTCTACTGCAAGGACACGGACACAGCTGCGCATGTCGCCGCCTTGCTCGGTGCGCATGTCGCCCCGGACGGCATTGTGGTGTGCGGCCCCCCGCTGGGTAGCGATGGGTTCGTCACAGCGCATGTCTCCCGCCGTTGCGCAGCCACTCGCGCGCAGATCGCGAAGCTGACCGCACTGCCACTGTCCCCGCAGATGAAATGGCTTGTCATGCACAACTGCCTACAGCATAGAGAATCTCATTTGCTGCGCAGCACGCAGTGGCGGTTTCTGGAGGAGCCGCTGCACCGGGTGGAGACAGCGCTGCTGAAGAGCCTCGGCGACATTCTGGACGTGACCAGCCTCACAGACGCGCAGTGCTTGCAAGCCCTGCTTCCCAACCGCCACACCGGTATGGGCCTACGCAGGTTCACCCAACCCATTGCCTACGCTGCTCGCCTATCGTCCGCTTCACTCGCCCATGAGACAGCCGGCGCAGAAGGGATAGATCGAGGCCTGCCGTTCCGCAGCGATGCGGGCGTCGCCATGCGCCACACTCTCGACGAGTTGCGCCGGCAGTGGCCAAGCATCCCGGGGCTGTCTGAGTGTCCCGCCGAGCCCGCAGAATGGGCGGGCCTGAGCGGCGGAGGGTCTGCCATACGCATGTCACGGCTGCAGAATGCAGTCCGCCGGGCCGACTCTGACGCCCGTGCAGCTGCGTTGCTTGCAGCGCTGGATCAAGGGACGCACAGCCCGTCGTCAGCGACACGCGAACAGAGCCTGACCAGCAAGGCGCGCCTGCACTGTTGCGCAGGCTTGATGGTTTTGGCGTTCCTGAAAGCCAGGCCCGGTGCGACTGAGCTGACTGCCACGGAGTTCCACGTGAATGTGCGCTTGCGCCTAGGTGAGGCAATGTTCACCGGCCAGGAGGCGGACAGCGACTGCGTGGTCGGCTGGGCATCGCCTGCTGATGGTTCGCATGCCCTCGTGTGCAATGCCGTGTGGCGCACGGTGGTCGCCCGCCATGATGCGATCACGCAGGCATCATGCGCGCGGGCATCCCCACGTCTCTTGAGCCCAACATCAAGAGCCTCCAGCAGTACCCGGATGTGCCGGGCGCACGGCCGCCCGCGCAGCCGCCCGGCCCCTCCTGTGAGCCTGCCAGCTGTGATGCCGCTGGTGCGCTCACTCCACCCACCCCGCCCCCCGCCTTGGCCGTGCCTTCAACCCCATATGCACCCAGACGCTGGCGCGTTCCCCGCCTGCCCCCTTGCGCCCCTCTGGACCGGCGGACAACGCTACCCAGCTCGGCGACGCCGCCACGGCCGCCGGCACCTCAGGGACCAGCCGCCGCAGCTGCGCTCGCCGCTGCTGCCATCTCAGCCGTTGCTGCCTCGTCCGAGGTCAAGGCTGCCGCGGCCGACACGGCAGACGCCATGGACGTCGACGTCCCCGGCGAGGCGGCCATTGGCCACAGTGGCGCGCGGAAGCTCAGTGCGGCAGCTGCCGCCACCGTCGCCATGGACGTGAAGGCGGCCGCCCCGGCCGGCCAGTGCACGGTGCGGTGTGAGCACCTGCCGCAGGTGGGCCCGATGGCCACTGGTCCGCCGCAGCGCCTGCCCGAGCGTCGCCGGGGCCGCGCGGCCGCGGCTTGCGCCCGGCCGCTGCCCCCCCACTCGCAGCGTGACCCGGAACGGGGTGACCTGCTTGTGATGTTGCCCTGCAATACCATTGTGGCCGATGTGTGCGTGACCTGTCCGGTGGCCCCCTCCCGGGTCGTCGCCGCGGCAAACACGCCAGGCGCTGCCGCCCAGCTGATGGACGACCGGAAGCGAGACAAGTACGGCCGCTCCGGCGCTGGCGCGTGTCGCTTTGTGTCCCTGTCGCATGCGACGTTTGGCCGTGTGGGCATGGATGCGTTCGCCTTCGTAAATAAGATCGCTGACTTTGCTGCGGCTTCGGGGGCCGCGTCCAGGCGAGCATTCTTGCAGAATGCCATGTGCGAACTCTCCACCACTCTGTGCCGTGGTGTGACGCGCCAGGTCCTCACTGCGGCTCGGCTGCGCATGCGGCTGGCGGGCCGGGCGGTGGTGCCTGGCCACGCTGTCCCGTCGGACGTGCTATAGGCGGCCGCTGGCCGCCTTGATGGACCGGGTGCCGCGGTTGCAGCGGCGCAGGCCGACCCCGCGTCTGGTCGTGCTGGCCCGCCCTGCCTTCCCAAGAGCTGCCGCGGGGAGAGCGATGCGGCGCCGCCAGGGCCCTTCGCGCCCCGCCCTCAGGCCCCTGCCGGGCGGCCGGAGGGGGAGGGCTGGTACGCCTTGCACTGTGGGGGGCGTGAGCCCCCACGCTCTCATAAGGGGGGGGCCCGTGATGGAGTGCTTGAGTGGGGCCGGCTGGAGTGGAAGTGCTGCTGTTGGGGGGTTGGTGGTGGCTGGGTTTGCTGGGGTGGGGATAGTGCGCAGTTTGGCGGGTGGTTGCAGTGTGCGGCTGTGGCGCGGGTACCATGGTGGTGGGGCGTGGGAGTGCGCATGCGTGTGGATGCGTGGGTGTGGTTTTGTCGGCTGTGTCAGTTCGTTGTGGCTTTTTGCCTGAGACAGTTGTTGCTTGTTGCTGTTGTCTGCTTTCGGGGGTTTTGGCCGTCTACTTTCCTGCTGTTGCCCTCGCTGCCGGGCTATTGCGTTCATCTCCGTGTAACACCATCTCTAATTCGTCGGCCCCAAATAAAAATTCTTGTCCGCTCCGCGGACACCATTCGACGAAGGTTTGCAATTAGTACGGTACAGTGATCATCTGTTCTTTGAGGTCAATGGCAAGAAGGCTCAGGAGACAGAATGCGTATGCCTGAATGACTGCATCAGAACTAAATGTTGTGGAATGGCATTCCACATGCAATAGTGCATTAAAACTGCTTGGACAGACTAAGTGACTCAGACACATACAGCATCAGCAGCTACCAGTTAGTCGAACCACACTGAATCCCATGTAAGTGTGCACACTTCGCAGTGAACACCAATCAGCATCGTCAGCACACAGCACATGGTCGATCACGTCCGGAGGCACGTATTTCATCTCATGCCCCACTCCAGCAAGCTACAAGGTACCTCCCGGCCTGGTTGGTTTAGATCGTGGTGTCAGGCCTTGGTAAGTCATGATGGCGTCTCACGGCGCGCCCGTCAGCAGGTTCGACGGACAGGACGCCACCTCGGAGTAATCGACCTGGCATCCCGTCCTGCGCCGGACAGCACTGCCATTATTTCGGTCACGACAGAACATGTATTTCAGGCCTCTCAGGCGCACCACGCTCTGACCAACTCACACTCTGACCTCTCTCATTTATCAGGAGGTCCCTGAGGGCACTGTTAAGTTGCTCTCAGGTTCGGCGAGGCCAGCTCTAACAGGGAGGTTCCTGCAGCTGGGCGCATTCCAGCGGTATTCATACCGTGCGCTTGCGGGGGTTAGGCACGCTTGGAGCGACCTAACTGGGGCGTCACCCATTTCCATACACACTGTTTAAGAGATCTGCTTGCAGTATTCACGCTGTTCGTTGTGTACTGTGTTATACCATTGTCCTCTCGACCCCCGTGTCTGGACATTTTATCGGCCCATCCATCGATTCACCTCAGGGGGGTGCGCGCTTCTCAGCGCACCCCTCTCAGCTTTCATTCTAGCCTGACCGTACCTGGACGGCCGCATTGTCAAGCCCATGGCCATAGCACAGCATGGAGCGCCCCATACATAGCGTAATTAGTTGCATGGATGTCAACCTCATCAGACATGGCATCAAATGTAAGTTGAGCGTAGTGACAAACATGGGCATGACAAACATGGGCATATGCATTTCCTGCACAGCTACCCGATCCTGATCTCTTCTTGCCCGCACCTTAGTTGCCCTGCTGCCTCCAACCCCTCCGGTGCTTTGCAGCTGTTTAGCAGGGTTTCGTACAATCGGCTTTGACTTCCCCCCATTCTGTTCCTGTACATGAAGTCCACCACCACTCACAACCACCACCTCCGCATCTGCTGGATTGGGTGCGCGCGCCACATGGCGGTAGTGGTGCTGCGCGTTGATGCCAATGCAATGACATCTTACATCGCATGGTTGTGGTTGCCAAAGTTCAATCTGTAGGGCCCATTCGCCTCCGTCCTGTCTGACCCAGACTCCTACTGTCAACACATCCTCTACAGTTTCACAACACAGCATCTTTGGAGGCCACGCATGAGATCCTGCAGCTGGGCAGACGGTTTGCTACAACTATCCTTCTGGCCCATACACAGAGTCCGCCTGAACACCAAAACGAGTGTGAATCATCTGTCACCTCACATCACCGTCTAACAAATCACTCTGCCCGGAACATAAAGAGTACAATCCGATCTACCTTCTTCGGGCCTCTGCCCGAAGCTCAATGGACACCGTTGCCCGCACTGCACCGAAACCTCTACACCGGTGCCACCAACGCCTCGCAGCAGCCACACACCAGCCCCATCCCTGGCCGACCTTGGGCACCACAGGAATGCCCATGTGGCGCATCCCGGCCCCTGCGGCGTGCCAACTGCTGTTGCTCTCAAAGTGCAGCAACTAGTAGCAGCACCACCACCACAGCCAGTTGTGCTTCCCAACCACGTCACCCTGCATCCTCGTGCAATACGTCAAGTTCGGAAGGTGACCGGGCTGTCAGAGGAGCAGAAGCTGAGCATCTGCTGCACGCTCTGCACACAGGCAGGTGCTGATCACCAACCACCCTGCCTCCAAAGCGGCACCATTACCAGACCTATGACAGGCTTCTGGCCTTGACTGGCACGTGGCCCTCGCATCGCACGCATCTAGGCAGCAGCGGTTTGCTGGGACAGGAGGCTACATGGCTGCGGGGGCCAGGCAGGTCTTGACTGGAATGGCAAGGGGAGTCGCCGAGGCTGCTACGTGAGCCCCCGCCGCATCGAAACTGTTGTTAGGTGTTAGAGGGTGTTCAGAGTGTGGAGGGCGTCAGCGTCGGCGAGGGTGGCAGAGGGCGGCACGAAGGAGGCGAGCAGGCGGCCGCCGGTGATGACGTCGGTGGTGAGGATGACGGGTCGCATGTTAAGGGCCTTCTTCGCGAGCGCCAGCCGGAGCGACGTCATCTCTGCGTGCGTGCAGCCCCCGAGCATCACGATCAGCACCGTCTGCGGCGCCGTCTCATCTGCACAGGGCCCGCCAGTCGGTGCTCTGCCGGCACGGCGATGGCTGGGTGAGGCACAGGTGCGAACCGCGCCTGGTGTGGGGAGGTGCACATGCGCGGCACGCCGAGACCGCGGAAGGAAAATACTGTATACTTGCAAATGTGTGGACCGCCTTATCTGATAATTGCTCTCAAAAGAGTCAATCAAAGCTGGTATTTGGGAGTGTTCAGCCAACTCAGACAGGAGCGATCAATACTTGCCGGAAGTACGGTGGAGAGTCGTGACAAGCGTACGAGGTGGGCTGGATGCAGGGTGTGAGATTGGAAGCAGAGGCTGCTAGAGAGGCTCCTGGTGGGCAGCTGCCATGGGCATGTCACATTGCGGTGCTCCAGCACGCCACACTGCGCAGTGACATGTGGATGTGAAATGTGGAGGAGGAGTGCAGTCGACCGATCAAGGTGCTCATGCTGACTCTGCACAGGCATAGGCGACAGCTTGGCACTTATGTATCTCGAGACGTGCTGCCCGTGCTGACACAGACGCGGCGGATAGAGAAGCACGTTGACAAGTGCCTGCGCGTGCTGATGGTGGCCGGCCAAGACTGCATGTGCCCCTCTTGAGAAGCCACTACCAGAGAGAGTGCAGCGCAGAGGCATGCTCCACAACGCGGCCGAAGCTCGACAGGCAGAGTGGAGGTGGAGGTGGGGGGGGCGCGTGCCTGCTGCCTTCTTGCCGGCGCCTTGCTGCTGCCCCAGAGGCGTCTCCCGGTTCTGCTTCTTGGGGAGCAGTATGCGGGTGTCATCGTGTTCTGTGACCGCGTACGATGCCAGCACATCCGCCGCCGCGGGCCACCGCCCCTGGCACAGACTGCATGCCTTGAGGTGCTTCTGCAGGCAGGCCACCAGTGACAGCCACAGCAGGCTGACCATGGTCATCACAGTCACAGCAGGCTGACCATGCTCATCGCAGTCACAGCATGCTGCCTGACCGGCTCACAGGAGCGCCGTGATTGCCCACATCTCAAGAGCAGCAGAGCGTCAGGCTGTGTGGACGCACTGCCAATGTGTCCCGGTGCTAGGCCACTGTCAGCTGTCTGCTCCATCGCCAACAGAGTTGTGGTGTGAGACAATGCACAGGCAGCCCCGGAACTGCAGGCCACCTACTTGTGCACGATCATGAATTGTTGTCTGCTCAAGCAGCAACATTACAATCAACGACGTTGCAATGGCTGTCACCGGTTGTCTGTGCAATGGCTCGCTCTGGCTGGACCAGCAGGTGGCCACAGAAGAGGCAGCAGGAGCACACCCCCATCCAGGACGGGTTGTACGGCAGTAGTGCCTGCCGGATGAGCAGCATGCTGATGGGATGGTACCGCCCGTACGGCAGCCCCGTGGCTGAGGGGTCCTGCGCGGCCTCCTCCGCATCGGTCAACAGCGACGCAAGCTGCAGGGAGTCCCGGTTGCCGCGCTGGTTCTGCTCTGCCTTGTCAAACAGCATGCGCACCGAGGCCAGGCTGCTTGCCACCTCCGGGCCAGCCTGCTGTGTGCGGCGCACGAGCAGTCCTGCACACATGTGCCTCTTCTAGCGCCTGCGCCGCACGCTGGACGCGCTGAAGGAACAGAGGGCGTGCACGATGTGTGTGTGCTGCGTCGTCTGGCCACAGCAAGTCCATCAGGCAGCCTCGATCGTGCTATGGCCGCAAATGCAGAGTTCCAACAGAAGCACATGGCCATGTGGTGTCACCGCCGTTGCACCTCAGGATCCGAAGCTGCATCGGCAACGGGGAAGCTGGATATCTGCAACAGCCTCAGCCCTGCGTGCTGGCCTGGTGCAAACGGTGCTGCGGTGAAGCGATATGGTGTCTGGCGATAGCGCCATGCAGCCTGAGCCTGCCGCTCAGCCTGCCGTGTCGGACCAACACCCCGGCTGACAGTGGGCCACGCACATGCCAAATGTGTGAGTGAAAGCACGATGTTGCAGGTATGTGCACATCAACCACCCCGCAAGTGGACCATCAGCCAGTGTCATGCCAGTCAAAACCAGAAACTGCAGCTGGGCATGCATGCTTCCAGCCATACCATCAGCGCACACCGGCTCTTGTCAGGGCGGTCACTCGGCTCCAGCTCGTGCGCCGCATGTGGCATCAACGGGCCAAGGGGTGCACGGCACCGAGCAAAGGCAGGCACTGTCGTCAGCACGCATGCATGCCCCCGGGAGGCAAGGGGGGGTGCCATGAGTTTCCAGGCAAGAGGTTCTGGGTACGCGGTTCTGGGCAGAAACGCACCGGCTGCCTCAAGGGAGGTGAGGGTGAGGACGTGATGCGCCCCGAAGGTGTCGAGCAGGATGCGGACGCACTCCATGAAGGCCGCCTCCGGCAGCGCGCCGCGCATCGCTACCGTGAGCAGCAGGCGGCGCAGGCAGGTCAGCATGGGCGCACCGGCCAGCACAAGGCGCAGCAGCATGTCGGGCGCGTTGCTGGAGGGCCCCCCCCACAGGGGCTCGCGGCGGCCGCGTTGCTCGAGCGCTTGCATCTCGCTCGCGTGCTGCTCGGACAGCGTGCCCAGCGGCTGCAGAGCGTCCAACATGTCCTTGCCGAGATGGTGCAGCGGCCTCTGCAGCAGTCGCCACCGTCTGTGCTGCCGCCTGTACAGACTGTGCTGGCGCCAGCAGTGCACGGTGTGTGCGCAGCGCTTGGGGTTGAACCGACCAGTGAGCGGCGACCTGAAGCTGACAGTCGTTGGGTCGCTGGCAGGTTCAGTGCAGCGGCGTATGCGCGCGGCTGGGGCGCCTGCTATGCCGCTGGTGTTCCGGCTTAGCGCGAATGGCGGACGCACGTGTCTGCCTTTTGTCTGCCTTGTGTCTGCCTTGTGTCTGCCTTGTGTCTGCCTTGTGTCTGCCTTGGCCGCGGCATGGCGGATTTGGCGTTGCAAACCCCTCGCCACAATCGGCACCAGCCAATTGCAAGCAACAGTGTGAAACCGACAGCCTGACGTGCACCGCCTGCCGGCCCAAGTCGCTACAATCGGACAGACACAGCAGGGCAGTGCGCGTGCACACTCAGGCACTGCGGTGCATGCAAGGCAAGCGCTGCCGTGGAGCGGGGCCGGCAGTGGCCAGGGGAGCGCGCCTGCAGGTAGCGCAGGTAGTTGGCCTGGATCCAGCCCTCGGCAGCGCCGGCGTCGCGGCGCCTGTGCTCGAGGTCCACGCTGTGAGCCTGCATGTCGGGCAGGCTCTGCACGTGCCGTTCCCGCCAGTCCGCCCACTTTGGCGTCGTCTGGTGCAGCAGCACCCGCACGCCCGCCACGCGCGCGTCCGAGTCTGCACCCATGCTCTCGGGCCGTTATGGCCTCCAGCGGGACCCAGGCTGGAGCCGGGTTGGGCTACGGCTGACCTTGACATGCAGTGCGGCCGGGAAAGCACTGTTGGCTGTAGACATGCCCCCGGTGCATGAAATGCCCCCGGATGAAAGGTGCGTCAACATGTGCTTGGCCAACCATTGGTCAGGATTTGAAACTGTGAGAGAGCATCCCCTTGCCACTCCCACCAGCAGCTGCCTGACCCGCGGCCGCACACGCTGCGCACGCTGTGACCGCAGCACATGCTGCTGTGGCCACAGCCCGCCACGCTCAGGGGTGCGGGCAGCGCCGGGTCATGCCAGCCGCGGAATGAGTGCAGCATACGGCCGTCCTCAGCATGGCAGCACAGAGGCCGCAAGCCCGCCACGGCCAGATCAAGTCGTGCAAATGCAGCGCTCGGCATGCGGTTCTGGGCTGGTGCTCGGGGCGGCACCTGCGTGGCGCTCGGGCGCAAGCCAGCCGGTGCGGGGCGCCGTGTTCTGCAGCTCGTCCAGCCGGCCCTCGATGGTGAGCTGGCTGAGCAGCGGCGTCAGCAGGTCGGCGCCGCGGTCAAACACGACCCACTTGGCCATGGTGCACTCCTGCAGCGTCGCTGGCGCCGCCGCGGCGTCGAGCTCCCTCAGGCCCCGCCGGAAGAGCTCCGCCACGATACAGCTGTGCCGACCGACCGCCTCGATGCGCTGCGGCATGCCGTGCTGCGACGCAAACGCCAGCAGAGCCTGCATGCGTGTGGCCGGTGGTGAGGCGCGGCCGCGGAGGCAGTACGGCTGGGCGGCAGCCACTGCTGTGTGTGTTGCACCCGTGCGTAGCACCAGAGGGCTGGGGCACGCACATGTTCACACAACATGCTCGGCTACGGTCTCAACTTGGCGAGTGGTGCTGATTGCAGGCACGCATGCCTGCCATGGCTGCACAGCAACTGACACATGCTCTGGTTTTGCAGCTGTGGCAGAGTGGTGCGCATGTCGGGACCCCACAAGCGGTTAGGAAGAGCGCACAGGGCATGACCCACACCTGTGCTGTGTCGTCCAGGGCAGCTGGATTGGAGTCGGTGAGCAGCTCCTTCATGACGTGCGGCTGATGCATGCTCAGGACGTCGCGGTCAAAGGGGAAGAAGTGCAGTGGCAGGTCCGATGTCTTGGTGCAGGCGGCCTCCCCTGCGGCGCTGAGGATGCGGTGGAAGACCTGGCCCGCCTCCGGGTATACCGACACCCAGAATGCAGGCTGGCCAGCGGTAGCCGTCGCTCTTGCGGTCCGCTTCTCCCACAGGCTGCAGTCAAGAGGGCCACTCAAGGGGTCCTGCCGCATGTGGTTTGCAGCGAGGGGCTGTGATGGCAGCAGATGAGGGCCAGGCTGCCGCCCGGCCCCTGCTGGCGAAGAAGAACAACACCCAGAAGTAGATACAGAAGATGCAGGAGAAGAAGAAGGAGAAGAAGGAGGAGAAGAAGGCAAAGAAGAAAGCCAGGACGTTCAAGTGGAAGGCGAGCTTGGGGCCTCACCGGCGGATCTCAGTGATGTACTGGGCGACGAGCTGAGCCGAGAAGGGGCTGTTCTTCACGATGAAGACGACTTTCGGGTGCTGTTGCACCTGAGAGACTGTTGCGGCGGACATGCCAGCTCCACTGAGTGGCTGTGCATGGGTGATGGGTAAGTCGAGCTCTTCGAAAGCCTTATCTGGCGTGCCCAGATAGCTTTTCAGCATGGGCTCATACAGGCTTTCCTCGACAAATAGGACAGCACTGTCGTCGAATTCCTGGCACACTTTTTGCACGCCGAGCCTTAGAGACTCTCTGCACCGATGGGATGTTACGCACGCGTTGGTCAACCAGAGTGGTGTTTTGAATGGCGTGGTTGCATCACACCTCAAGTAGTTTAGATTTATGATGCCATCTAGGCATGGCAAGGGCGGAAGGGCGACTTTCATTGAGCCCTGCGTCACCTCCGCTAAGCGGTGCTGGTGTCAAATCAAGCGACTTCTCCCAAGCAAGCGATCACGTCTGGCTGACGTCCAATATCGGTCATGTGGACTCTGATAGCACCATCTTTGGCTCGGCTTCGGCCGTACCTTCGAGCGCAGGCGTCAGTTGAGTGTATTCAAATGGTCACGCAAGTCACACCCGTCCCACAACGAGTCATCCTCCATCGCGAGAGAAAGCACCAGAGCAGATACAAAGAGGTCATAAGTTACATTGGACAGATTTTTCTACAGCGTTACGAAATTCCAGGTCGTGCGCAGTGCAGAGGCATTCGAGGAAGCATGCACGATCGCGCGACCAGCATGCGCCATACGCCAAGGTCACTTTCGCTCTCACGGAGACCATGCCTGCATATGCACCGCTATGTAAACGCATGATTAAGCGAGGTGCCCAATCAGCACGGCTGGGAATCACCATACGCGTACGTGATGGATCATTGTCCGATCCCTCAAGCCACCTGCTCGTGGGGCGCCCCATGGGGCTAGTCAGAGCGGGAAGCCCGCCAGTGCCGAACGGGGCACAGTACAGGTACAATAGAGACAGGGGTTAGCAGCACGCCCCAACTGGACACGATTATGCGGGGACACAATAACCTGAGTACACATGCATGGGGGATGCACATCAGTCAACACCTCGCGTGTTCATATGATGCGCACAGCTTCTGTAAAAGGGTGCCACCGACCTCATAGGTCTAAGAATGCTGCACCTGGCCGGCACATCAACGCCCTGTGCGCCGTTTGCCTGCCTCTGTGCCGGCCTTCGATCACACAAGGACCCACAAATGTGCCGCAGGTGGCAAGTATGATCCCCGCAGATCTGGCACGCACTGCCGCTCTTGCCGACCCCGCAGCTTGAGACACCTTGCATGCACATATTAGCAAGCGTTCTGCCATCATACTGTCCCTGCCCCTCCTGCTGCCCCTGCACGTGGGGCCACCGCACACTTGCTGCCCTCTCGCCTGAGCACAACATTTGCCTTCCTGAATGAGATTGATGAATTTGCAGCGGCCTCCGGGGCCGTGTCCAGGCGAGTGTTGCACAATTCCATGTGCGACCTCTCCACTACCCTCTGCCGTGGTGTCACGCGCCAGGTCCTCGCTGCGGCTCCGCTGCGCAGCCGGCTAGCAGGGCGGGCGGTGCTGCCTCGCCACACTGTCACGTCGGATTCTCTGTAGGCGGCCGCTGGCCGCTGTGCCGGGCCGGGGGCCGCGTTTGCTGTGGCAGTAGGCTATCCCACGACTGTGTGTGCTCGCCCGCCCCTGCTTCCCCACATGTGGCCGCGGGCTGCAGAGGGGTTGGCGGTGCGGTGAGGAGTCTCCCGCGCCGTGCGTGTCCTTGCTCTGCCGCGACTGCTGGGCCGCCGTCGCGGGTCTGGTCCGCGTCGCACTGGGGGGCCTGTGCCCCTGAGCTCGCATGGGGGGTGCGTGTCAGGACGTGGGTGTGGGAGTGCTAGGGTGGGCCTGGGTGCAGTGGCGCTGGTGCTGGGGTGAGCTGGAGGGTGGGAAGTGAGAGTAGGGGCGGTGAAGCCTGCTGGTGGGCGGTGGTGCCTGGTGCGGACGGTTGGAGAGCATGGCTTTGCCGTGGTTGGCGCGGTGGTGGAGTGCGCTGGTGTGCGGGTATGCGGGTGTGCGGGTATGCGGGTATGCGGGTGTGCGGTTGTGCGGCTATGTCTGTTCGTTGTGGCTTTGCTGGCTGCTTGCATGGGCTTGGTCGCGTGCTTGCTTGCTGTTGCCCTTGCTGCCGGGCTCGTGCGTTGATCTCCGTGTAACACGAAGAACCACACACCAACACCGATACCTGTGGGATGTGATCTATGGGAGCAGTGTGCGAGCGGGTTGAGCGCGTGATCTAAAGCTTGCAATAATCAACTCTGGGGGAAACGGAATGGGGAGTATGCAGCCCCAGTCATACGCCATGAGCGTCTGACCGCAGCAAAGCATATGAATATGTCCAGGCTCATCCCCGCTAGTGCTAATCTCGCCCGAATAAGGGCAATGGGTTCGGTGATGGCATCTCTGCCATGCACTCGACGGAACGGGGTAATGGAAAGGTTGTGGGCAGATGACACATGACGGTCTGGTGACACATGACACGCGCGGCGTGCTGCGGCTGTATGACTGCAGTCTAGTGGTATAGTACTGCAATCTCAACAGTTGTCGTGAACCAGTAGATTGTGGCCTAGGGCCTGTGGGATCCCGTGCAAACCGTAGCTATGTGCAGGGGTGGGTGCTGTCACATACCTGGCTAGTCAGCAGGTATCTGCCCGTGACAGCGCCTGTGTCTTCGTTGGATGGAATACACGTGAGAATTAGACAGATTGAAGAGTGATCACACTACGATCTGCAGAGCCTATATAAGCGTTCATCGATGAACGCTTATACGTTCAACCCTATACGTTCCACCCATACCCGTATGAAACGTTGATCAATGTTTCATACGGATATGATCAGAATCATTGTCTGCTCGCATGCGATCTGCATGCATTGCTCGTGCATGTGTACTATCAATGAGGTAGAAGATACACTGGATGCTGCTGGTTACAGAACTAACACAGGCTACCGTGACTAGTTTCAGCCAGTGCCAATGGCCTCATCAGACGGATGGTGTGCAGTCCAGCAGTCAACGGCGATCACGAGCGTAGGGCTCCTAATGCAGTCCTCGAGGGTATAGCTGTCTCAACCTGCTTTTTTCCATCACTAGATTGAGAAACAACATGAGTCCGGACGACGGGATCGGCGTGTCCAAATGGCCCACAGGCGTGAGCAATGCGCGCAACATGCATGCAAGGCATGCATGCATAGCAGCATCTCATCCTACGAAACACGCAGCCGCAGCTACGCGAATAACGGCCAGGCCCAGAGGTCACTTGGCAAGCGCACAGAGAGTCTCAGTCATGAAAACAGCAGTGCCTGACCCACCGCGCAGACGTGAGCGGCGGGCGCTGGAGAATCTGGAGCCAGCATACGGCGGCCTCAGCGGGGCACAAATAAAACAAGCCTTGGGCACAAACGCGCTAGCAGGACCCAATATGTACAGATAGCAACAGGCAGAGAAGTTGCACCCAAACCCAACCCCCGGCCATCACGTGGCAGCTGCGAGCAAGCGCAGAAAGGCATCCCTGGCCCGATGGAACGCGTCCTCAAACAAACCTGGTTGGAAGGAGAGAAGAGCGTGGCGCGTGGCAGGCGCACTGTACCCGAGGTACGCGGCTTCGAGCCACACAGACAAGAATCCCACAGCATGGAGGAGGCCGTTCAGTGTAGCGGAGGTGTTGTCGCGGAGGCGGGCACAGGCGCCCATGATCCAGGCGCGGAAGTACAGGCGGCCGACCCGCGATGTGCGCGGGAAAAACGTCACTCGAGGCGGCTCTGTGTTGGTCAGTCAGGGCAGGGAAATTCTTCGGGCGGAAGAAGTGGTGGATGTGCTGTGGGTTGATGATGATGCGGTGCTCAAGGATGTCGATGACATTGCCATCGGCGGTCTCCTCGCAGACCATGCCGGCTGGGTATGCCGCATACACAGCCACTTTGATGGATGCATATATTGCGCGCGTTTCCGCGCAGACGATGACGACGCCATCGTCGACGTACCGGAATCCAGCAAGGCGGCGCGTCAGGTCGGGGCCGAGGCGTGCGTGGAGTTGCAGCTCGGCGGCGATGCACACCAGCATTGCCATGGCAGGGGATATGTATCCACCCATGGCGGCGCCACGTGTCTGTCGCAGGACCTTGTCGCCCACAGTGATGAGGGTGTTGTGCAGCTCAAACTGGAGGGCAGGGAGGAGTTGACTGGGGGTGACACGCGTGTTGCCGGTTGGCTTGGCGCCGCAGACGGTGCACGGCAGCACCGTGCGCCTACGGAGGTGGACATGCCATGCGGCTGCGCCACCGTTGGCAGCGTAGAGAGCGAGTCTGAGCGCAGCAGCATCTCAGATGGCGTCGTGTGGGAGTTCGGTGAACATGTTCTTCACGTCGAAGGCAAAGCCGCGGCGGCTGCCGTGCAGGTGCTGGAGGCGGAGCTGCGCCGCAGCGAGGCGGCTTTTCAGCTCCTGGGTGGTAAAGCCGTTGAAATGGTTCGGGAGGGAGCCCAGGCAGCGCACAATGTGCATCCACACGAGGCCTGCATTCTGGAGTGCATCGCGGGCAGGCGATCTGTGGCAAGGCACGAGCGGGCGGGATTTGACATGTGGGGCCTTGTTCTTAGGGCATATGGGGCGGGGAGTGAACCGGAGGCGGACCACGGTGCGAGCGCGTTCAGGGAGGCCACTGAGAAGTGAGAGCGGAGGTCAGCGAGGGACTGTTGGGGTGTGGTGGGGACGGCTGTGTAGTGCTGGGGATCGCCAATGAAGCGGGCATGCAGGCGGGAGGCGTATTGCGTCAGGCACTTGATCCACATGGCTTTGCTGTTGCGGTCAAGTGGGACCGGAACGAGGCGCATTTCGATGAGCTTTGCGGAGTCTGCTTGTAGCGCCAGCGAGGTCAAGCAGCCCGGCTGGGGGACTGGTTGGAACCGCCGAAGCTGCATGTGTGTCGGCGTGGCGGCAGCGGCCGCGGTTGGCGGCCACCCGAACTGCCGTGAGAGGTGGCGCATGGTATCCGCAACGGCGCGCAACAGGCGGCGTGTGGCTGCGTCTGGGTGGATTTCAGAGCGGGTTTGGGCAGAAAAGGCGAAGGCCGGCGCAGGGTTGGAGGGGTCGGATGCACAGAAGGCAACGTGGCCGTGGGGGCCACGGGAGAGGTCCATGCCCATGCATGTGCATGGGGGTGGCGCACGCATGTCGACCAGCTCCTCACGGATGCGGCGTGCAGCAACCCGCACCGGGGCAGTGCGCGCGAACTGGACGCGCATTGTGTTGATGAAGTGGCGGGCAAATGCGAGCGGCATACCGCCAGAGCGCAGCGCACGCAGGATGCGGTGGCGCATGTGGCGGGAAGGGGACAAACGTAGCTGCAGGGAGCTGAATCCGGATGGCGCACAGGTCGAAGCCGAATCGTGTCCGAATGTGCGCACGCATGCGCCTGCTGGCTGCAGCATACAGCCTGGGTGGAACACGGTCATGGGGGAGAGGCCAGGCGGTGGGGTCGGGTGGAGGGTATGCACTTTGATCAGGTGGCGAGGTGGCAGTGTTGCAAGTTGGGGCTGGGTGGCAGTAGGATGGAAGATCATCACGAGCTTCCACAGGGATGGCATCCTGTGGGTCCCTCTGTTGATGATGACCGCAAAGAGGATGTGGCGCGCTGTGGGCAGGTGTGGGACGAGATGGCGCAGCTGGCCGCAGACAACCGAGTCGGGTAAGGTGACCACGACTGTTGAGGTGCCGTAGTCCCGCAGAAGTGCTCGGCGATTCACCAGGTGCCAGGGGCCTGGAGTGCAGCTCACCAACATGCTGGTGGAATCCGCTGCTTGCGTGTGGAGCGGATGCAGGAGGTCGTGTGAGTGCCGCGACGCAGTGAGGAAGGTAGCAGGCAGCTGTGCCGGGGACAGGTAGCGCGTGCGGAGAGAGGGTGGCCTGGGTCGGCGATGGTGGCACCGGCGGGTGAACGATACATTCAGCATGGGCTGCAGGCGGCGGATGAGCATGCGCTCGAGCGCGTCAATGTCGTTGTGCACATACGCATACACCAGCGGAAGCATGCCGAATGCAGACGCACCTGCACCACGCGTCAGGCGGTGCACCGGCGCGGTAGAGCGGGTGGTGGAGCGCGAGCTTGCGCGCAGGTGTTTGAGGAGGCGGCGGCGGAAGTGATTCGTCTTGCCGATGTAGAACTTCCGTGTGCATGGGCTGACGAGGACGTACACGCCGCCGCTGTTGTAGTGGGGGGCAACTGGGGGCAGGAAGGCACGGAGGCGTTGAAGCCAGCGTTGTGTTGGGGTGCCCATGGTGTACGACCAGAGGCGGATGGCGGCAGCATCGTGTGCGGTGCGGATGCTGCCGGAGCGGGTGTCCTTGTGGTGTGCGTACGCGGTGAACGCACGTGGTCCTCGTGCGCACGAGGTCAGCCATTGGTGCATGGATGCCCCACAGCCACTTCGGATCAGCATCGTGCATCCATGGATATGCACTCCATGCACGCAAACGTGGCGCTATGCATGGCTAGATAACGACAAAGGATTATCCGCTGCTGTCTGCAGAGGTCAAGCAGTACCTGCAGAAGCAAGCCGCTGAAAGGCGAGGCCGTGGCTGTGGCCGTGAGGCGGCTGTGGTTGCCTCGCTCACCTGAGAGCTGTAGCTGTCTAGACTGCGCGAATGTGCCATCGCCAAACATGCCATACATCTTGTAGTTGACAGTGGCTCTGATCTGAACATCTCTTTTGACTATCATATGTTCTGCAAGATTAAGCCATCAGACAAGCCAGACCGTCAGCCACTGGGTCAGGGCAGGCTGGATATGTTTGATGTGGGTACCATAAGAGCAGAAGTGGGCCACTACGTCCCTGTGTTACACAGTGATAGATCTAGGACTTAGCAGCGCCGAGGCAACAGACCAGGACCAGGCAACACGCAAACATACAGCCAGGCCACCGCAAGCACCAAGGCTATTCTCCACACAAGCAAATGCCAGAACGAATGCGTTCGAACTAGAGCCGGTACGAAAGCAAACACACACGTGTGCATGCACACACACATTACTGTGAAGGCGACTGTCATGTGGTGGGTATCGAAATTTCCAATGTCTAATGGGTGCCTGTTACTCCAATCAACATCCTGTCGACAAGGGAGTTGATGCACTCGAACATCTGTCTGCACACAGCGAAGGAAGGGAACAGGGTAGAGATGCCAGGTTTTCATGACCAAGCCTGTATGGTGTTAGGAGGCTGTGAGCAGGCCAAGGACAACCAGGGCAACCCCACACTAGTCTGGCACTGTGGGCATGCTATGCCCATATGGCAGGGCCATGTGTGCGCGGGAGCAGACTGGACCAGTGCTGACAATCCGTTCCACAAAAATAGGATGTGGGTACATGAGCACATCGAATGGGCGGCAGTAGGTGGTGTACCTATCGGGCAGAGATCTCGGTTCAGTATCGATCCGACGTTGTCGGCACATGTCTCTTTCCATCATTCTCAGGCTGGCAGTCGGATTCTCATCCTGATGCGGGACAATCCAGACTTGAATGAACTCAAGTTGCCGGATCCTACGGGAATAGCACTTGAGTGTCATGGCTGCCATGTGGCTGACAAAAGGAGTGGTCAGCAAACAAGTCACAATGCTCCGGTTGCGGCGGAAGCAACATATGCTGGGGAAGTACTGCATGCTGACCTAGCTGGCCGGATCAAACAAGTTAACTTGGCGTTGGGGGAATAAGCTATATTCTGGTGGTGGTGGATGAGCAGACCAGGTATACATGTGATGCCACTGAAGGCAACGAGCAGTACTGCCCAGCGGATCTGTACGCTGATACAGCGTATGCGTACTCAGATTGTCTACGACGAGGAGGTTGGGGTGCGGGGTTTGCACACTGACCAGGGTGGTGATATACATACTCCAGTTCACCTCCAAACAGCTGGCAGACTCCCTCAATTGGCGAGGCATCACTCACACTGAAACTGCCACCGCAAAGCATCAGTGTAATGGGATGGTAGAGCGCAAGGCAGGTGTGCTGAACACTGCAGAGAGAGCGAGTCTGCTGCAGTCAGGCCTGCCAGCATTTCTGTGGCCTGAGGCATAAATGTGCGTGAACCATGCACACAATCGGGTACCCAGCACGGCGTTTCAGGCGAGAGAAGGCAAAGGCAAGGTCTCGCTTGCGCTCACCGGCACGAGTCCAGCACGAGTCAAGGGGCAATGAGCCAAGTGAGCCACCCCCACCTGTGAGAGCTGATAGCCACGGAGAGTACAGCCGATGGCAAGGGTCCACGGTGTCAGGGCGTGAACATCGCTCGGGGACAGGCACGCTATGGCATGTGCCTAGGGCAGAGCTCCACGGAGACAGGGCAGGCAGAGCTGGCTCAGGGGCTGAATCAGCACCAAGTGCCAGCAAGTGCCATGGAGACCGTCTGGATCTACCGCACAAGGTGAGGCTTCGATGGGTGTCAAAGCCTTTCAAAAGGATTTGCAGAAACTTAAGACCTGCTGTCCATGCTGTGGAAGCTGTTGTGAGCGATGATGTTGCTGCTATTCACGTTGACAGTGGTCCAGCGCACAGTTCCCGGACAATGCACATGAGCACGATACTGGGATTTCCATAGTAGTCAATGTTGAGGATGACGTCAGCGTTGGCTGAGGAAGTGTCTGCTACGGCTGACAATTTGACTTTCAATTCAGACAAGATGACGGGACAGGACGTGATTCTGAGCAGTGGCAAGACTGCTAGCCGCAGTGAGTCCAGGCGTACAGCTGCTGCGAAGAAGAAGAAGGTCAAGGCTAACATTGATGATCCGGCGGTTGGCCATGAGAGGTAGCGTCCGGGAGCAGTGGATCATAGCCATGCTTGATGAGCTGACCTGGGTGAGCTGCAGCCCTAGAGTACTATTGTTGCAAAACTGGTGCGGCTGTTCCCAGCATGGGTTGTGCAGCGTAAGCATTTTATGACCTGATTTGTGCTGACCAGGCCGGCACGACCAGTACTGTCAATAATCAGTACTGTTCAAACGGCATTCATGAGCACATATGTGTCGCCATTTCAAGTGCAATGGTTGTTTCATCCTCGCACGCAGCCTACACTTCAACGACCTGTATACGATGCGCAGTGTGACGGCGTACAGAGTGCATCTAGCTTGAAAATTTTCATCCCCGACGCGTTCAAGCACCCGTTCATTGCTGCAACAGGCTGTGCTGGCCTGATTGCACCACCATGCACACAACATGCAGCATGTGCACGCCTGTGACCAAAGCATGGCAATGTGAACATGGCAGGACCATCAGACGTTGATAGCTCAGGGAAGCCCTGCTGCCTTCAGTGCCAGCGTGGCCATCGCCAGGCCAAATGTGCTCCTTGCCCTCAAGAACCTGCTACTGTTACATGTCGACACTCCACATTTGCTACTCATGAATGCCTGTCCAAACACCAGAGAACTGCGGCTCTGCGACAATTCTCAACCTCACTGCCTCACATGCAAATTACTCAAGGGACACATACCCCCAGCGCACGGCACTCGGGAGCTGAGGATGGATGTGTACCGGTGCAAGGCAAGGAATGGTCCTCGAACAAACAGCAAAGCTGCGCATAGCTCTTCATAATGCCCTTCAAAGATGTTGCGCAGTTTCCCGCGGCCGTCAGTGCCCTGCCATGGTGTTGTCCATCCAGGCACCCGACAGACTCATGTTCATACGAATGGGTCTGCGCGCGGGTCATGCTCTGTAGCCATCGCCTTTCCTGTGCAGAAGCACGAGACACACATGACTTTCCCTGTCAAGCTGCAGTCACTGCAACCACTGCCATGGCAGTTGCCGCATTCTAAGTAGCCCGAGCCACCACAGTACAGACACCGTGTGGCCTGCTGAGCCTTCACATTCTTCACCTCTACTAGTAGAAACGCCGATAACACGCCTACAGCTCCACCGCAGAAGGAAGCGACAATTGGGTCAACCTGCGCCAGCTGTGAGGGCAAGTGGATGGTCTGAATGAACTCCATGTAGCTGGTGCCGCCTAGACCCAGGCGGACCTCCAGAATTGGAGCGATCAAGCCTCCGAATAATATGATGACGCCGACTATCGTGAGATATGCTGTGTAGTACGACTGAAGATTATTTTCTGTCAGCTGCGGAAGCAACGGCAGAGCTGAATTGAATCGATCATTCCGAGGTTCCTCTGCCGTCTCGTCACCGCCTTTCAGTCGCTGTTGGATGCGCAACCGCCGAACCTCCTCCATCAGCAGAAAGATTCTACTTCTTCGCGCCTGCACTTGACCCCATGGCTTTGTGGATCGCAATTTGATGTATGAAACGGTGACATGGCTGGACAAAAGACAGCAGCAAATCCCATGTACAAAATTTGCAGCTATTAAATGCATATATAGATTCTAGTCAAGCATTCCGGTTGTTCGAGGTCCACCATGCAGACACTCGATACGAGTGTCCACAACCCAGGTATCCGAAACGGGAACATACGGATTCTAAACACATTAACCAGCAAACACAGCTGTCCAGCGGCCAGAAATGATGGTCCGTAAGCAATAGGGTCCTTGCGTGCGGTGTGCCAGTAATGATCATCGCAGACACAGGCGTACCTCAATGGCGCCGGAAATCTCCTCCAACTGCAGCTTTGCGAAATCTCGAACTGTACCCTTGTCTTCAATGATACAAAAGTTCTCAGGCAAAGCAGCTGAATCTGGATCAAGCGCCGAACTATCATTTTTGCCATGGCGGGCCAGCGTCGAGCTGCGGCATTTACACCGCAGCTTTCGCCGAGCCCGGCAATACTGAGCACAAGTCCGAGATAGCGTCAAACTCGACAACATGGTGTGAGCCACTGTATTTCTTTTGCTTCACTGTTGTGATGGCAAGGGTCTCCCGCGCGCTGAAACAGACCCGTCCTTGTCCAAACCTGTGATGTTTTATAGTTACAGCAGTTCCTGTCAAAACTTTTGACTGCGAGCTGTCTTGCGACTGTGCCTGTGCAGCTCTAGGTGTTTCGATCATGATCGGGCGATGCGCTCGTTGCTGAGCTGGCGATTCTCATCTCCCCATGCAAAGGCAGACCGACCGCCGCTGTTGTCTTGTGCGTTGCAGAGGGGGAATGCCGACATGTATGCTCAGCCGCTGTCGGCCATTGCGCGTGTGACCGGCAAGCACTTCATGCCGGGCCTGGACGTGCCGGTGGAGCAGTTCTGAGTGTGTTACACAGTTCTGAGTGTGTTGTGAGCCGTGCTGTGAGCAGCACTGGAGAATAGCGTGTGAGAACGTGTCGAGGGAACTTTAGCGCAATACAGAAGCTGCTGTGTTTCTGTCTGTGCACGGCGCTCGGCCATGGTGAATGTTTTTTGGTGCATTGCCATGAATCGTGCCACTGTGTTCTACCACCTTGTGGAGCATACATCTGTAACGTATCTCGACCGACCGCCGCCGCCGTGCCCCGCAAGCCGACAGGCGCTCACTGTTTTTGTGCATGCAGAACAACACATCTCAACATGCTCATTAGTGGAGGCTCACGTTCTGTTTGCGCGCCCGATGTCGGCGCACATGACGAGGTTCAATTTCGTTGAGCCTCCGGCCGGCATCGGAAAAGGGGCCACACTCAGAGCTCTGCAGCTCTGCAGGCTTGCGAACACGAGTCTCGAGCTGCCCGCAGCGGGCCTAGGACGGTCGGACGCAGGTGCACTAGCCTCGTGATGCTGGAGACGTGCCCATGCACGGTGCAGCAGCAATCGGTAGGGTGCCAGACAAACATGAGAGATACGTTACAGATGTATGCTCCACAATGTGGTAGAACAGAGGCACGATTCATGGCAATTCATGGCAGGGTGCCAGACAAACATGGTGGATTTCTGTTGTTCAAGCGCCCTCCGTGCTTATTCGTGTTCCGTTTCCTCTGCCTGCTACCCCTTGATCACACACATGCCATGCCTTCCCGTGAGCTGCCGCGGGGAGAGCAATGCAGCGCCGCCAGTGCCCTTCGCGCCCCGCCCTCAGGCCCCTGCCGGGCGGCCGGAGGGGGAGGGCCGGTACGCCCTGCACTGTGGGGGGCGTGGGCCCCCTGGCTCTCATGTGTGGGGAGCCGCGATGGAGTGCTCGAGTGGGGCCGGATGGGGTGGGGGTGCTGCTGTTGGGGGGTCGGTGGTGGCCGGTTTTGCTGGGGTGGGCGGCAGTGCGCAGTTTGGCAGGTGGTTGCTGTGTGCGGTTGTTGCGCGGGTGCCGTGGTGGAGGGGTGCGGGAGTGCGCATGCGTGTGGGTGCGTGGGTGTGGTTGTGTCGGCTGTGTCGGTTCGTTGTGGCATTTCACCTGAGACAATTGTTGCTTGTTGCTGTAGTCTGCTTTCGGGGGTTTTGGCCGTCTACTTTCCTGCTGTTGCCCTCGCTGCCGGGCTCTTGCGTTCATCTCCGTGTAACACACCTGCCATGTTGGTGTGCATGGCACCAGGGAGCTCCATTGGCACACGAACTCCTCAGAGGTTCGTGACCATGCACACAGCCTAGCTAGGCCATGCTGTGATGGCCGTTTTGTGATGGTCAGCTGCCTGCCATCAATCCAGGGTCAGCTCGGGGGTAGATGAACAGGGATTCAACATGGTGACAGTGGCGCTGGCTGCAATACGTGCGATGAACGATCATCACAGCATGCCTTCTATGGCTGGAGACACTGACCTCATGTGTGCTGTGTGTTACACAGTGATAGATCTAGGACTCAGCAGCGCCGAGGCAACAGACCAGGCAACAAGCAAACAGACAGACCGGCCGCTGCAAGCACTAAGGCCACGCGCCGCACGAGCAAATGCCAGAACAAACAAACGCCATCGCGAAAGCAGACACGCACACACCACGCAGTACCACGCAGGCCTGTGTGCTGTGTGCCATGGGTAGTGACATGAACAGGGTGTCACCGCAGCATGGGTGATGTCTCTGAGCCACTATGGGCAAGATTAATCTAGATTCCACAGTTTCCAGTTTTTTGTGGCTGATGTCCGCCCCTTGGCCTGTTGTCCTGGCTGGGTGAGAAATCGCAGCGTCTCGAACGAGGTCCTCCTCACGGACCTAGATATGCTGGCCTCCGCTGATCACCGCCGTGTCGCACCCGCGCGGCAGCTCGCGCGCGACAGCGTGCATGACGCCGCAACCTCTGCCTTGCGCGCGCATGCATGACCCCCTGTCGGCGGAATTCACTGCCAGTTTGCCTCCCGAGCAGCACTAGTGAATAGCGTGTGAGAATGTGTCGAGGGAACTTTAGCGCAATACAGAAGCTGCTGTGTTTCTGTCTGTGTACGGCGCTTGGCCATGGGGATTGATTTTTGGTGCATTGCCATGAATCGAGCCTCTGTGTTCTTCCACCTTGTGGAGCATACATCTGTAACGTATCTCAGTTTGCCTCCCGGGATCTCCCCTGACTACATGGGCACGACGGTGCGCATCTCCATGCATAAGCGAGATGCATGGCTCCGCCGGGCAGCTGCCACGTACGAACTCGCGGTCGCCCACATGCCGGTCGGCGGTGACGTCAGTGCACGTGTGCAGGCCACTGCTAGCACCGCTGCTGACGTGGGTGGACCCACCACACTTCGCAACTCCGACGTCCGGGCTGGCATCACCGCTTGGGCACGGCAACAGCGCTGTGTTGGCGCCCCCGTCTCTGCTGTGGAGCTTGGGCCCCTCGCTGGCCGCCTGCGGAAACGTCCTCGCCCGCCCCTGTCCTGCGAAATCCGCTCGCTCGGGAGCTTTGCCTTCCGGACTCTGGTGTTGCGCCGTACACGCGGTCCCCGTCCTGCGTTGTCTACCCCATTCTGTCACTACGTTCTTTTCACCTTCCTGGCGATTGCGCTGTGCAGTATGGCGATGCGCGCTGCCCCCTTGCGTGTCTCCTTTGTGAGTGCGAGGTGTATGAAGCGCATGCTGGTTTGTGTGTTGCTGATCCGCGTGAGCACAGGTGGCGCCATATCGAACATCTCCTTCTGTCGTGCCCTTTCGTTCACCCCCCAGGGGTTTGTCGTGGCGCGTCCTGTCTCCGGTCTGATCTCGTGCGCGCTGTGGCTGGTGACGTGGCTGCGCGTGCCGTCATCGATCGTGCTTTTCCGGCTGCGCCCGAGTGTGATGGTGTTTTGACTGCGTGCACTGTTCCTTTCCTCCTTGACCCAGCGGCTGCCCTGCCCTCGTGTGTCGCCCAGCCCGCTCGTAGCCTCTGCTGTCGCCTTGTGGCCGCTTTCCTGGCTGGCACGGCTTCCCGGATTTCTGCCTTGTGCGCGTCTGAGCCCGTTGCTGTGCCGCCTGTGTGGCTCCCGCGTTGGGTCCGGCTGCGTGTATGGTCGTCTGAGTTGTGCGCATTGCTTGAGTTTGCGTGTGTTGACCGTTCTTCCGCCCCTGTCCGCAGGGGTGCTGTGGCCAGTGCCCGTCTGGATTTGGCGTGATGCCCGATTGCTTTTTTTTGGCCCGATTGCTTTTTTTTTGGTTTTTTCCAGGAATCAAGCAGCGCAGTGATGGCCCATCTCATCTCGGAGTTCGGCGCTCTGGCCTCTGTCACTCATGGTGACATTGCCTGCACAGGAGGCCTGGCAGCGCAGGGCAAGAATTTCTGTGGCGTCCACAACTTTTATTGCTGCCATTGTCGTTGTGTCCTGCGGGCGGGAGGGCTGCAGTCTCGGCTGCTGACTACAGCTCCCAACACAGAGCGCCTCCTGAAGTGTGCACTCAGTCCCATGCTGTGTGCTATGGAGACAGCAGCTGCTCTGCAGCAGCAGGCTGCATGGCAGGCAGCATGCCTGGCGAGTCAGTGAAGATCACGGCCGAGACAGTGAAGAACATAACATGTTGAAGGCCATTCGGTGCCAGAGGGCTGTGGCGGTGGCTTGCATGCACCTGCATTTGGAAGGCTTTGCTTGGACACCAGCAGTACTAGTGGCGCTCAGGTATATAGGTGGCCCCGGCGAATGTGGCGCATGGCACGTGGTGGCATCATCTAGGGCAACCGTAGGGTTACAGAGGGGCACTGCAGTGCTCTGAGGCACAGCCCTCTGCAAGCGGGCAACAGCGATTTGTGGCCACACATGGGGCGGCCTCACCTGGCTGCAGAGTTGAGCCTTGATGCCCTGAGCCACCTTGTAACCACACAGGGTAAAACCTTGTAACCACAAATGGCAATACCTTGTAGCCACACGTGATGGCTAAGGCGCTCGCTTCCTGTGTGATTACAGAGCGGCGTTACAGAGTGGCATTATGCGCTAGTCATGCCAGTGGCACATCCGACGCACTACCTCACAGCTCAGCAACCGGGCGGACTCTGCTCGCCACGGCTGCCTTTCCAGACACACCAGTCATGATCTGCAAGCCCATCCTGAACAACAGCGCGTTGCCTCTACACAAACCTACACTCAGTTCTCTTTTCACATTAGTGATGTACTTCGCCCGATCCAGCAGTGTGTATGTGTGTGTGTATGTGTGTGTGTGTGTGTGTGTGTGTGTGTGTGTGTGTGTGTGTGTGTGTGTGTGTGTGTGTGTGTGTGTGTGTGTGTGTGTGTGTGTGTGTGTGTGTGTGTGCGTGTGTGTGTGTGTGTGTGTGTGTGTGTGTGTGTGTGTGTGTGTGTGTGTGTGTGTGTGTGTGGTGTGTGTGTGTGTGTGTGTGTGTGTGTGTGTGTGTGTGTGTGTGTGTGTGTGTGTGTGTGTGTGTGTGTGTGTGTGTGTGTGTGTGTGTGTGTGTGTGTGTGTGTGTGTGTGTGTGTGTGTGTGTGTGTGTGTGTGTGTGTGTGTGTGTGTGTGTGTGTGTGTGTGTGTGTGTGTGGTGTGTGTGTGTGTGTGTGTGTGTGTGTGTGTGTGTGTGTGTGTGTGTGTGTGTGTGTGTGTGTGTGTGTGTGTGTGTGTGTGTGTGTGTGTGTGTGTGTGTGTGTGTGTGTGTGTGTGTGTGTGTGTGTGTGTGTGTGTGTGTGTGTGTGTGTGTGTGTGTGTGTGTGTGTGTGTGTGTGTGTGTGGTGTGTGTGTGTGTGTGTGTGTGTGTGTGTGTGTGTGTGTGTGTGTGTGTGTGTGTGTGTGTGTGTGTGTGTGTGTGTGTGTGTGTGTGTGTGTGTGTGCGCACGCTTTTGTGCCGGCGCTGGTCCGTTCTAGCACTTGCTCGTGCGGAGAGTGGCCTTGGGGCTTGTGATGGTTTCTCTGTTTGCCTGTTGACTGCTTTGTTGCCTCGCCTCGCGCTGCTAAGTCCTAGATCTATCACAGTGTAACACATGATGGCTAATGCGGGCGGCTCAGTAAGAGGCATGAGTGGACGCTCTTGCTGCACCATCGCCACCTCCAGCCCATGGACTCTGCCATTCGTGTGCGCAATTCAGTTAGCTGATACCATGCATGCACACAACCCAGCAGCAACGTCATCGTCTGCAGATCAATATAGCATTCCAGTCTGCCTTCGTACGCAGCCTGCATACAGCTGCGGTTCAGTCCTGAAGCTCACGCCATGTGTTGGCACGACGCCACATCTGGCCCATTTGTTACCTGTATCATGTTGCACTCCTTGGTAGTAATGACAGATAAATCAGGGCCCCAGCAGCGCGGAGAGGAAAGCACAGAACAAAAAAAACAGCCACAGGCAGCGCATCTGACCCATGTGCAGGGTTTTGAAGCATTCAGTGGCCGGATGCTGAAAAAGCGGTGGGGTACCTTGTATGAGCACCAGACACCAGGGGCATAATTCCGATCCAATCCTGAACTGACATCAGCGAGAACAATCTGCGGTGGGGGGGTCGCCATATGTACCGTTGGCGGCTAAGGGGACACGGCATGGGAGGGCACCGGGTGAAGAAGGTTCCTTGCCCTGCCAGTGGAGGGCGCCCCACCACTGAAACCACGCCTTCCGTTGTGTGCCAATTGTAGCTGCATCCCTGCAATGATGATCATGCTCAAGGCAGGCGGCCTGTGAGGACACAGGGATGGGGGACGCATGCATGTTACCGGGCCAGCAGGCACAGCGCTCATGGGTCTGTGAGTCCCCAGCATTCGGCATCGCTATGCAGGCGGAGGGCGCCATGCGCTGCGCGCTGGAGGGATGCAACAGCAGCTATTTTGTTGCACGCAGGTGATGGCACTAGTATTATTTCAAAGATGCTTGGCACCGTCCCTGTGCAGGTGATCAAATCAGAACTAGGAACAAAGCTGCACAAAGCAATTCTCTTGCCCTGCTGGTACACTGTCATCGCACACAGTGGCCCAAAACCTGTTCAAATTCATGGTTCGATCTGCGGTGCTGCATGCTCTCCTTTCACCATTTTCCGATGAAAAAGACAGATTCGTCGAGCTGTTGCGCTAGAGCATGTGTCGCCCCACTGAACTCTCCACCGAGGCTCGATTTGGCGGCACATGTGCGTGCACGGAACGCCGGCCTGGCGGAGGCCCACGATATGATCATCACTGCATGTCGCTGCACGTACTTTTTATATCAGCAAATGATTTTTAAGTAGGTATGGGCGTCGAGCGCATCACACCAAGCACTGCATTTGCGTCCAGTTTAAAAAGACAAACCTCTGCGAACAAATAGACACGATTTTGCCCCAGCAGTGACCCCTCGTGATGCTATTTTGGCCATATGTATAGCTTGTGTAAACTCCTGACGTGCCCAGAGACTCCATCGGCGAAGTTCGGATCGCGACGTGCACCATCGCAGCCAGCCACAGAGAGGCGAAAAATACAGGTCAAATGCCATGCACTGGTCGCAGACGTTGATAAGACAGATTTGAAATCACAGACGCCGAACGATATGTCGTCAACAGGCCCCATCGACGTGATTTTGCAAATGAGCACCCAGCACCGCGTCTACCGCGCCACGCTGCTCATGTGCAAGCCTTCCGGTCTAGTGCCCTCTAAAATGCAGCCAGAGGAGGTGAGATCGCTTGACTTCTCTGTACGGTCTATTCGCAATCACGTCCCTGACGCCGCACTGTTCGCTCTCCCCTCCAGGCAGTTGAAGTTGGCCCAGTTGATGGAAGGGTCGGCCCATGCCTACTGCTCCTCAAGGGCATCCCGTCACCGGCTGCAGAGTTTCTGGCATGGTTTGATGAAGCCCAGTGGCTGAGAAGATGTGTCACAAGGGTGTACCTGTTCCCACCAGAGCAGCCTTCGCACTGTGCACCAAACCTTGAGGACTTGTTACGCAAGGTCGTTGCTTCCACAGATCCGCAGCAGCGAATGCAGCCTTTGCGGTTGCAGTGCTCCCCTCGGACCAGCGAGATGGCAATCATCGTGCGTCTACCGGTCACTGCAAGCACCACACCCATGCCCACATCACCGTCGCCACGCAACACACAGTTTCTCACGTGACACGTGCTTATCCGCGAATCTGGCCACCTGATTCGACTCCCACTGTACATGGTGTTGCTGACGCAGATAGGGCATGTGTGCGGATAGCATCCTTCAGAGCTCCCGATGACGCAACGCTCAGCACAGTGCAAATGCCACTGGCCTCATGGACTCTTTTCCAGGCTATCACAGCTCCGCACATCAACAGCTGAGCTTCCTGCCTCCCTCTCTGCAGTTGGAGCTGGACACCCATGGCTTCACCTTTGATCCAAGGCAGTTCCAGGCGGTGTTGTCGTGTGTGCACCTCGACACGTACTGGCGCTACGCGTTCTCTCCGGCAGGCACCTACTGGCGGCTCTCGCATGTCCAGCAGCAGTTCCACGGGGACGCCAGCAGCTCGGCCAGCAACAAGCTCGCCGAGGCGCTGCAGCTGCTGTCCCTGGACCAGGCAGGCTTCAAGGTGCCCCTCTGCACCGGCTGCACATGCATGCAGATCATGACTGGTGTGTCTGGAAAGGCAGCCGTGGCGGGCAGAGTCCGCGCGGTTGCTGAGTTGTGAGGTACTGCGTCGGACGTGCTATTGGCATGACTACCGCAAAGCACCACCCTGAAACACGCATGCAGTACGGCCATGCACAGCGGTGAGCCACACAGGCCTGTGGCACCGTGCTGCGCCCGCGGCAGCCCGCGCAGTCACACATGCGCTGTTGTGCTCCACTTGCCTCACGTGGATGAGGCAAAATCGGCCAAGGAGCATCAGACGCAAGATCCTTGAGCCCCGACCTCGACGGCAAAATGAAGGCAGCAGCGCGTGCTTGCCTGTACCCCCCAGCTTGCAACAGCTGGTGTTTCTTTCCGACTCAGCGTGGTGCCGCACAGGTGGCTGTGGACCTCGGGGCGGCGCCAGGTGCATGGACGGAGCTGCTCGCTTCCAAGGGCGCTGACACTGTGTTTGCCGTGGACCCTGCCGAGCTGAGTGAGCAGTGCCGATCTCTGCCAAATGTGGTGCACGTGCAGAAGCGCAGCGAGGACGCCGTGCCGGAGATCGCGGCCGCGCTGCGCGGGCGGCAGGTGGACATCATCGTGTGCGACATGAACCAGCTGCCGCAGCAGTGCGCGCCGTGCATCGAACCGCTGCTGCCGCTCCTCGCGCCGGGGGGCTACGCCATCCTCACCTGTAAGTTTGCCGGCAACGGCCGATACAGGTCCGTCCTGCCCCGATGCTGGGGCTGCATGCATGCATGTCCTGCCACTCCGGCGAGTTGTGGCGACTGCCTAGCTTGGACTGAGGTGTGGGCAAGGGGATGTCTTCTGTCAACCTGTGAGCCCATCGCGGCAGGGCTTGGACACATTGCTGAAATTCCAGTGTGCTGCGCGCTCTGTCCTGTGACACGGTCAGACCGCCCAGCGCGCGCCATGCAAGCAGCAGTTGATGAGGGCGCAGCGGGAGGAGGTGCTGACCATCCTGCAATGGTGTGTGTGGTGTGTGCAGAACAGACAGCATCGCCAAGGTGAGGGCGCTTCCCGCATTTGAGGGGCTCGTGGAAGGGCAGTTTGTGATGCTTCTGGCCAACACTCTGAAGGAGGGAACGTGGATCGCACGCAAGCCGCCGGCCTCGCAGCAGGGTGCCTGATGCCTCGCGGCCGCCAGCCCCCCACAGCAGAGCGTCTACCGTCTTAAAACTTCCACTCTGGCGCCCCTGCCATGGGCCCATATTGCTAGAAAGACGGTCGTGCACTCCTAGTCCCACCTACACGTGCCAGACACGGACGCCTTGCCGGCCCTTACACCAGATGATGCTTTGCACGTGGCCTCTACCTGCTCGCATGTGCAGGCCAGTCTGGACTAAACGGACATGTGCATCAAGCGCAATGACACAACCCTGCAGTGTTGCAAAGCTGTAATCCCCACCTGCATCCATCAGTGCCTTTCACATGCTGCAGTTGCATGGCTTCTCCTATGCATGCGCGGAGCTGGTGTCGCTCAAGGCCGTGCTGAACAACCATCTCTGCATGCCACATCACAGGTTGTCCTGACAATGCCCGAGCTTGTGACTTTGACCATGCAGTGGGCAAGGAAACTTGCAAGAGCACAATTGAGTTGAGTCACACAATCTGCTCGAGCATGTACCCGCAGTAATCATTCTGCCCGGGGCATAGCGGAAAACCGCTTGGTGCAAGCACGAAGGCAGTGCTCAGAAGGGCAATTATTAAGTGCAGCCGACCTGATGATCCACTCAGCACATGTCCATTGCAGACAATGAGCATGCTGTCATCAATCTGGGCGTCTATCAATGGGAGACATGGTTCCAGTCGTGCATGGGGGCCAGATCGTGGTCACACTGATTACAGTTAGTCGAGTTCAATCCTATAGCTAGCAGGATTCTCGACTCAACCCCAAGTTGTTGGTGAATGCTGCTCCAACGTGAGCAGGCCAGCCATTATGCACATTGCAAAGATGATTTTGCGCCATGGGAACCTTGCGCCATAGGAATGTTACAACGTAGGAATCTTGCACGATAGGACTCTTGCGCCGAAGCATGGTCCGTGTCAGAACCTGACACATGTGTGCCTTCGCAGCGTACGCTTCGAACGAATGAAACGGAAAATCATATGCGTTGTAGATTGCATCAGCGCTCACACCATGACTTGTGCCACCATGCTACACCAGACGCCCCTGCCATGTGTCCTGACACTAAGATCCACTAACCCACCCTTCTGTCGTGATCCAGCCATGCACAGGACTACGGTGACCATGCGTGGTGGCATACACAGGACTACGGTGACCATGTATGCGTGGATGCACGGTGCTGATCCGAAGTGGCTATGGGGCAGCCATGCACCGATGGCTGACCATATGCACGAGCAATGCATGCAGATTGCGTGCCAGCAGACAATAATTCTGATCGTATCCGTATGAGACGTTGATTGAACGCTTATATAGGCTCTACTGATCATAGTGTAATCACTCTTCTCGTCTGTCCAAGTCTAACGTGTATTCATCCTCCACTGAAGACAGAGGCGCTGTCACGGACAGATACCTAGACAGCAAGGTATGTGACAGCACCAGTCCCCTGCGCATGGCTATGACATGCTCAGGATCCCACAGGCCTTAGGCCGTGGTCCACTCAATTACAACACCTTCTGCATCAACCGGGCATTCGGTTGGCATGTACTACTTGGCGTATGCCACAGAAATCGCAGCACATCATAGCATGTCAGACCTCGAAGGCTTAACAAGAGCCACACATGCGCAGTATAGTGTAGTATAGTAGTATAGACACGGGACATGTGCCCATTGTCGAGAGCTTTCTACCTCTGCTACGCTAGCGTACGCATGCTCGGCACGCTGCACTCGGCACCCGCCAGGCGGACACAGACAGCACTGGTAGATTTTAATTTCTGGAATTGGCTGCTCCGCGAGAGTTGCGGCAGTTGGCGCGCGCCGTAACGCCTGCGCCTGCTTTGTACAAGCGGTACCGGCAGTCGCAGCGGCTTCGCTCCGCACCCCTCCTCACCTCGCAGCGCTGCAGCGTCGACGCTGTAAGTTAGGCATGCTTATTTTTGCTCTCGGCCACGGGGCCTGGGCCTGGTCCTAGGCCTCACACTTTCTGCGGGTGCGCGTGCACCAAACACTTTGCGCCAGCGCAGCGTACTCACGCCCGAACGCCCCAGCCTCGCTCCTACATCACAGCACTACCATGAACAGGGACCTGAATGTGCCTTGCCCCGCGTGCCCTCGCCGCTTCCGCGCCGCCGGCGATCTGCTAGCCCACTGCCGGGGATGCCACCCGAAGTACAAGTTCACTGAGGACAAACAACGGGCATACAGCTGCTACCACTGCGATGCATGAAAGCTGCCCTTCTCGAGATATAACGATCCGGAGGGCCACAGGCATGCAGCAAACTGTCGCGGCGTACCAGCGGACTCCCACGCCCTTATGTCGTAATCCAGTCATGCACAGGACTACGGTTATCATGCATGGTGGATGCACGGTGTTGATTCGGAGTGGCTATGGGGCAGCCATGCACCGATGGCTGACCATATGCACGAGCAATGCATGCAGATTGTGTGCCAGCAGAAAATGATTCTGATCGTATCCGTATGAGTCGTTTAGAGAACGCTTGTATAGGCTCTACTGTGTCGTGATCCAGCCATGCACAGGACTACGGTCACCATGCATGGAGTGGATACACGGTGCTGATCCGGAGTGGCTATGGGACGCCATGCACCGATGGCTTACCATATGCACGTGCAATGCATGCTAGATTGTGTGCAGCAGACAATGATTCTGATCGTATCCGTATGAGACGTTTGGTTGAACGCTTATATAGGCTCTACTGATCAAAGTGTAATCACTCTTCTCTGCTAAGTCTCACGTGCTACAATCCAAGACTGAGAGCGCACTGTCACAGCGGAGGCCTGTACACCAGCCAGGTATGTGACAGCGCGACCCCCTGCGCACAGCTACGCAGTGCTCAGATCCCACAGTGCCTAAGGGCTTCGGTCCACTGAATTACGACATGGTATCGGTGATGATTGTGGGTATTCTAGCAATGTGTGTATGCTTGCGATAGAGTCCAGGGGTCTACGGCTACGGCTGAACGTCCCGATGAGCGATTCACACCGCTCTAGCGTTTAGCTGTAGAGTCCGTAGAGAGACTAGAGTACACAGATGCATAACGCTACAGCTGGACTGCATTCTGTTAGGGTACTGGTCTCGCAGAAAGGCCTACGGGTCTGCGTGTCCTGCGACGCACGATGGTCGTGTTGCAGGATGCCACCACGCCGCGAAGTTCCAGTGGCATCTCGCCAGGGATCTATTGGCTCTGACGGCGAGGATGGAGAAGAAGTTCGTCCTCGCCACCACACACGTTCCACAGCGCGCCGCGAGCAGGCCGCGGAGGACCAGTTCGTGACCTACGGGGAAGAACAGCGCGTTGGGACCTATGGGTATCCCAATGCAGGTCCTCTGCAGGCGGCATTGCCGGGAAATGCTGATCCTACGGGGGAAGCAGGAGCTCAGGCTGCGGCGCAAGGAACACAGCCAGCACATCTCGCAGCGCCAGCTGCGTGGATGACCCAACAGATACCGCCTCCGATACCGCAGCCTTCGCAGGCTGCGATATCATCAGGAGTACCAGCTACGGCTGGATCTATTGACGTAGGCACGCTGGCGCAAGCGCTGTCGCTTGCCATGCCCAGGCCAGCACCGGGGAAATCTCTAGTAGAGAAGAACAGATTCCCGGTGTGGCACTATAAGACTGATCACTTCCGAATATTTAAGAAGGAGGTAGAGAGCTGGGCAAAGATGGTGGGTGAGAGTAGCCTGCTAGTCAATGATCCGCTTGCTCAGAGCAGCCAGGCTCATGAGCAAGTCATGCACTGGTTGTTCACCACACTGCCAAAGGAGGATAGAGACTTCGTGGCAGACTGTAGTTTCGTCCATGAGGTCTGGTCGTTGCTGCATGCTAAGTATATGCCATCAGTGGAAGTAGAAATATAGAAGCTGTATCACCAGCTCAGCAGTACCCAGCAGGCTGGTAAGCCACTGGAGAAGCATGTGAATGAGGTGGTGGGCATAGTGAATCAGATGAGAGGACTGGGTGAGACTGTGTCTGATCAGTTGTACAGATCACGGTTGCTGGCAGTAGACAGAGAGTACAGCCTGTTGCAGCCCATGCTGCAGGCCATGCCAGTGCAGCAGGTAGTGTCTACGCTGTTGACACATGCCCAGACGAACAGCAAGCAGGGTCCATCGCGATTCCCACGGGACGATCGCGGTGGACAACAGCGCCATGGGGGACGTGGGTACCGAGGTGGACGCTACGGTGGTCGCCAAGGTTCACCCCCACAGGTAGCAGCAGTGGGAGCAGGGGCAGCAGGGGGAGCAGAAAAGAGGAAATGCTTCAACTGTGATAAGCCCGGACATGTGCAAAAGGATTGTCCATTGCCCTCCGCAGAGGTCAGGCAATCCCTGCAGAAGCAAGCAGCTGCAGGGCGGGGCCGTGGCAGAGGCCGCGGTGGCCATCAGGTGGCTGTGGTTGACCTAGATAAGCTGCGAGCTGACTGCGCTGATGAGCCAGCTCCCAACATGCCATACACGTTCCTGATAGACAGTGGCTCAGACATAAACATATGTTTCGATTACGATATGTTTTGCGAAATCAAGCCGCCAAATGTGCCGCAGTGTCAACCCCTTGACCAGGGCAGGCTAGACATATATGGTGTAGGCACGATCAGAGCCAACCTGGGAGAATATGTGAATGAGCAGGGCACTATATTGCCAGTAGATATAGAGCTGACGATGTCTACTGGGTGCCAGCTAGTCCTATCAACATCCTTTCCACAGAGGAGTTGAAAAAATCTGAGATTTACTTGCATACTGGCAAGCATGCGAACAGGGTGGTGATGCCCGGTTTTCATGATCAGATCTATGGGTTCCATCCACTCCAGGCATGGTCACCGTAGTCCTGTGCATTACTGGATCACGACAAGTTCCGCCCAGGCATGCTATGCATGTAAGGGGATTGCGGAAAGAATGAGAGATACGTTACAGAGGTATGCTCCACAGGGTGGTAGAACACACAGGACAGAAGTCATGGCAATGCGGAAAGAATGGGTCGGGTCGGGTGTGTTACACAGTGATAGATCTAGGACTCAGCAGCGCCGAGGCAACAGACCAGGCAACATGCAGATAAACAGACCGGCCACCGCAAGCACCAAGGCCACGCGCCGCACGAGCAAATGCCAGAACGAACTAACGCCAGCGCGAAAGCCGACACGCACACACCACGCAGTACGACGCAGGCCATGCGCACACCAAACACACAGCTAGCACTCGCCGGGTCCACAAGCGGTCATCGACTCGACACTAGCAGTCTGCACGGGCGCGACAGCGTGCGCTACGGCCATGTCCGAGGCCGCGAGGCACCGGTTCCAGGATCCGTAGCCTCAGCCAGCTCGGCAGCCCGAGCGGTGTCCGGGGAGGGGCGCAGAGGAGAAACGGCGGACGTGCGCTGGGAGGAGGGAAGAGGGAGGGAGGGAAGAGGGAGGGATCGGGTGCGGGGGGGGGGGGGGGTGGGGGGGCTGCAGGGTGAAATGGGTGGAGGGGGGGGGCTCTCGGGGCGGGATGGGCGAGGGGGGGGGGGGGGGGGGCGACGCAAGCTTATGCGCGATGGCCTGTCAGCGCCGGCAGGCCGTCTGTGGGGACAGGAAGGCCCGGCAGCAGCGCCCGTCCGACCAGTCTAGCACGGAGGGGCGCGGCCGCGCGGGCTTGGCGCGCCAGCGCGCGGCACAACGTTGTGGACAGGTCGCGCATGGCATTGAGAAGGAAAGTACGCTTTGACACCGCCCCGTGTCCCGCGGCAACCTCCGCGACCGTCTGGAGGAAGCGGTACGCGTCTCGGGTCGGGTGTGTGATACATACAGGCTCAGTAGTAGTGTTAAATTATTATAGTACAAGATGCTGTGGATCAGTATGTGCAACTGTTTGAAAGTATAAAGTATTGACTCATGCCCCAGGCTGCTGCCTGGACAACACTGCTATGCTGGGCTGTACTGCGTTCATGCCTCTGTATCCACTCTTATTTTGAAACCAGATCTTTGTTCCATAGTTGCACTCACTGCTGTGCCTGTACTGATATTGCCGTAGGCAACACAGAAAAGTACCATCTCAGTCAAGTATGACACTGTTGCACTTGGGCTGGAGGGCACCCTCCTGGCACTCCCCTGGCAAGCATGACCCCTTACCATGTTTGGAGCCTCAAACAGGACCAGGCGATACTGTGTGACAATCACTAGTAAGAAATTATCAGGTGATCAGAGCGTGACAGTGCCAAGGTCGTTGATATTGCATCTGTTCAACGCATTAGGCAGGCAGTTGTGCAGGCTTCCTGTGTTACACAGTGATAGATCTAGGACCCAGCAGCGCCGAGGCAACAGAGCAGGACCAGGCAACACGCAAACAGACAGACAGGCCACCGCAGAACGCATGCGTTCGAACTAGCGCCGGCACGCAAGCAAACACACACGTGCGCATGCAAACAAAACACACACACACACACACACACACACACACACACACACACACACACACACACACACACACACACACACACACACACACACACACACACACACACACACACACACACACACACACACACACACACACACACCGCATGAACCAAGCGCAGCACCACGCATTACCACGCAGTCCACGCGCACACCAAACACAGTCAGCACGCTCCGGGCCCACTGCCGGGCGCGGACTCGACACTAGCAGTCTACACGGGCGCGCAGCCGCGCGCTACGGCCATCTCCAAGGCTGCGCAGCACCGGTCCCAGGGGCTGCAGCCACAGCCAGCCCGGCGGTACGAGCGGTGTCTGGGAAGGGGGGCACAGGAGAAATGGCGGATGTGCGCGGGGAGGAGGGAAGAGAGTGGGAGGAGGAGGGACGGGGGGAGGAGGGGGGGGGCGGTTGGGAGCAATGGGCGGAGGGGGGGGGGAGGCCACGACGCAAGCCTATGCGCGATGGCCCGTCAGCGCAGGTAGGCCGTCTGTGGGGACAGGAAGGTCCGGCAGCAGCGCGCGCTCGGCCAGTCTAGCGTGGAGGGGCGCGGCCGCGCGGGCTTGTCGCGCCAGCGCGCGGCACAATGTTGTGGACAGGTCGCGCATGGCATCCAGCAGGAATGTGCGCTTAGACACCGCGCTGTGTCCCGCCGCTACCTCCGCGATCGTCTGGAGGAAGCGGTACGCGTCCCGTCCAACCCTGCCACACGTCTCATGCACGAGCGGGATGAACTTGGCGGCACCTGTGATGGCGCCACATTTGTCGCGCTTTTGCTGTTCGCCCTTCTCAGCGGTCGCGCCAGCCGCACGAAACGCACCGCGCACATGCGACCTAGTAAGCGGGTGCATCACCTTCACATCCAGCAGCGCCATAGCGTGGTGAGAAATGTCAGGAGGTCGCCGCGCTGCGGGGGCCGCTGCGGTCGGGGCGGCGGGGGTGCGGGCGGGGGCGCTGGCACATGGTCAGGGGCGGGGGGCGCGTCGTGCGTCGGGGTCTGGGCGGCGGTGGGGGTGGGGCAGGCCGGGGCCGGGGCCGGGGGAGGCTTCCTGTGCAAGGCAGCTGCATCACGTGGTCAATTACCAGCAGCGCAGGCTAGCCCAAAACCTTGTTCTATCCATATCAATTACGAAATATATATACACATGCAAGTGCCAGGTGATCGCCTGGCCGGCTCGCATCTGCTGGGTAGCATGTGTGTCTAGAATCTAGTACATTCGCTTGGTGCACTGGTTCGGAGCCCCTCAATGTAAGTGTATACACACATGCAAAATGTGTGTCAGTCATGCACACACAGAATCGGCGGGACATCTTCGGTGTGTCTGAGCGGGTTTGCCAGAGACTTGTTATACACGGTACCAAACAGTTATGTACAGTATCAAACGGACATATGTGACACGGGTTATTGTTTTGCACGAGGGCCATTTTGACCACGGAAAACTGAGTCAGCAGGACCATCTGAGGGGTGTTTGCCGCGTGGTAGCACTCTGTTGCGTTTATTTACTACCTGATATACTTCTGTTATTTACCACATGATACACTTCTGACATACAAACACACAAGCCCCACCCTCAGGCCCCTGCCGGGCGGCCGGAGGGGGAGGGCTAGTACGCCTTGCACTGTGGGGGGCGTGAGCCCCCGGATTCTCATGTGCGGGGCGCCCGTGATGGAATGCTCCAGTGGGGTCGGATGGAGTGGGGGTGCTGCTGTTGGGGGGTCGGTGTTGGCTGGTTTTGCTGGGGTGGGCAGTAGTGCGGTTGTGACACGGGTGCTGTGGTGGAGGGGTGCGGGAGTGTGCATGCGTGTGGGTGTGTGGGTGTGGTTGTGTCGGCTGTGTCGGTTCGTTGTGGCTTTTCACCTGGGACAGTGATTGCTTTTTGCTGGTGTCTACCTTCGGGGGGTTTTGGCCGTCTACTTTCCTTCTGTTGCCCTCGGTGCCGGGCTACTGCGTTCATCTCCGTGTTACACTACAAACACACAAACAGCAGCACAACTCATGAGCACCGCAAGCGGCAGGAGTTATGTTCATCACTCATACCCTGCATAGCTTGACGACACCGAACTGCCTCTTTCCTTCTGTAAGACGGTTTGGCCATTATATTCAAGCAAGTGTGTGTAGCACACCTCACCTCTTCTTCCATCTGCACGCATTCAGCCCGTGTTTTCATGATGGCAATCATGCACCGTGCTGCCAGTACCAGCCACTGACATGGATGCATATATACACGCAATCGCCACGCCTGTCCTGAACTATTGTGGGTGCAACTCGCCCTTCACAGTATGCACATTGCAGGCTTTTGAGGGCGTATGAAGCCAACCCCACAATCAACATCCACCTGTCAGCCATTCCCCCCAAATTGTTTGACACAGTCACCAGGTATATGAAACACGAGACAGCCGAAGGTGCTGATTCTTGCAGAGTGTAGCGCACTGCCACACCAGGAATGCATACAGATAACACATGAAGTGTCGTACCGCATCCAATGGAACCTGCTTGATGTATCATGTCTCATTCAAGCAATGAATCACGTCCACATGGCGCAAGAAAAGGTTGCTGCGTGATGTTTGTGGTTAAAGAGAAGTGACAGTGCTGCGCCTGCACACAATGGTGAGAGCAACCAGTTAGCCACGCTTGGGTTTGACCTGATTCTGCACCAATACCACAGCTTGCGCAGTATGTTGACTACGTGTTGCATCAGGAGAACCTCCGCATCATATCACAACAGTGAGTGTGCGTGCACCAACACACTCCACCTTAAATCATCCACCGCCACAACATCATCAACCGTAGCTCACAGCCACCACAATCCAGTCATGCCTGCGGAGAATTCAATCTACTCCCTACCTCAGTGTCAGATGATCACATCACCACGTCGCACCGAACTCAACCAGAGTGCAACGTTGGCACAGCCCCACCATTCACAGCCCCACCTTTCACACACACGCACTCTGTATGCAGCGCTGTTTTGGGCTGTAATCTGCACATGTGACCCAGTCAACGGCCACCATATTTCTCCTCAGTTTCTCAATACTAAACAATCAACGATTTAAACCATACAGATGTAGAGCAAGGCGCATTGCAGCGCAGCCTGCCGCAATCCAATCGTCTCGCCCGTCCCGGTGGAGGCTGTCAAGACCTTTCACACAGGCTCCGATGTGGTGTATTTTCAGATGACAAAGTCGAGCACATAGTCAGCCTGGTTCATGTCATTGCAGGGCTCCAGCTTCTTGTCCTGCCGGATCACCCGTGCAGGCACCCCGACAGCGACGCATTTCTCTGGCAGGTCCTGGCACACCATAGATCCGGCTCCGATCTTCGTGCTGTGCCCCACGTGAATCGGGCCAACAATCGTGGTGCCTGCCCCCAGCAGGACGCCGTGGCCGATGGTGGGGTGGCGGGTGCCCGTGCTGCTGCCGCTGCCGCCGATTGTCACGCGGTGCAGCATCGACACGTTGTCGCCGACGACGGCGGTCTCGCCAATAACGATGCCTGTGGCGTGATCCATCATGACGCCCCGCCCGATGTAAGCGGCGGGGTGGATATCGACGTCGAACACCTGGCTGATGCGGCTCTGCAGAGCATATGCCAGGCTGCGGCGGCCATGGTGCCACAGGTGGTGGGCTACACGGTATGCCTGGATTGCCTGAAAGCCCTTGAAGAACAGCAGGACCTGCAGGGGGCCGAGGGTCGCTGGATCACGATCCAACACGGCCTGCAGATCGCCGAGAGCATCCTGAACGATCACCTGCATGCAGTGACCCTGTGTCAGGGGAAGAGTGACGAACAAGGCACACACAGACCACAGGCTGCGATGAGCAGTTCAGTAAAGGAATGCAGAATACATTCTAGTGGACAATGAACACAAGAAGCTCACTCGGCAGAGTCCCAACAGGCTCATCAAGACCAATTTAGCTCATTCTCTAGGTCATTAGAGGAAACATACCGGGTTGTGCGTGTATGCTCGCAGGATGACCTGCATCAGATTGGTCGAGAGGAGCGTAGTGGAGCTGAGTTTATTTGCCAAAATGAATGACAAGCTCGACTCCAGGCTTGCATGACCCAGAATGCTGCTGTACAGATGACTTGCTAGGGCTGGCTCATTATCCTGCACCACGTTCTGGGTCACGTGGCAGCTTCCAATTACAACCAGATATGACGCGGCACCCAGGTCACGTAGCGCCCCACTGGCGGGAGGCGGAGCTCACTGCATTCTCTCGAGCTTCTACACGAAGCTGCTCCCAAATCTCTTGGCTCGACTTATGATGGGGTAAGCTCTTCCAGCCTTCAGCGGGGTCGGCGCAGTCGCTGTGCGCATCGGACAACTGCTCTGCAAGACTTGGCGGAGATGCGGGACTGGCTCCTGCAACAACACGCTTCCTGTACAAATTGCTGCAACGCGAGATCACATTCTTAGGGCCGACCTGTGCGGGCGAAGACCGTTACAGCTACTCCCAAGCAACATGAAGATTCCAACATGCAAAAGTGATCGTACCCGTCAATGTCTTGTCGACATAGATTGGACTCGGTATGATGCCTGCATTGTCCGGCAGTGGCCTGGGTACGGCCTGGGACTCCGATGCCACGGCACGAGCGACAACCTGCCGACCTGCGAGCAGTTGATCACATACCGAGCGGCACGTACTGACAGGCAAACACTGTGAAACAGCGTCTCATAAGTATTCTCTAAACGTGACAGCCGTGATGAATGGATAGGGGCACTGGCATGCAGAGCAGTGCTCACGTCAGTAGAGTATGAGTCCAACACGATATATCGCGCAAACCGCGAACACTGCGTTTCGTTGCCGTCAACGTGACTAAGATCAAGCATGATGTATTTGATCATACTGCAGTTGCCGACTGTGATCCTCACATAAAACACAGCGGCAGCCACGACGACGGGTTGCACAGATACGAACAGCGCAGTGAAGCTGACGCGGAAAAAAAAGCTGAGGTCTATGCTTACCACTGCTTGGCGTTGCCAGCTGTGCGCTTGTTGCCGAAGATGGAACTCTGGCACTAAGCATCAGGCTGACTGAATGCGATCCGTTCAAACAACACGACTGAGAGCAAGTCCACTCCGATGTGGGTGGTCCAAGGCTTACGCAGTATCTGCTAAGCGGTATAGCCGTTCATTGACCCTAGGGACTGCAGTGTGCTGCTGATGTCGATGCAGACGGCAATTATATGGGGGCAGGTCACCGAAAGCGTGTACGCACTGGCAAAGTCCACAAGGTGATCGGTCTACATACATCTACGTGCTGTTCCAGCTCACCATATCAGGTCACGGCATCTCATGCTGCCACATGAGGGGATGCAACACGCGATCGATTTTGCGCGTGCTTTCACATGCATGCATGGCTCATGGTGCTTCGGAGCTCTCGACAAGTCGCTGCCTGTCACCGGGACTGGTGCAGACACTCTGGACAGTACGAGCAGACATTGTCCCAGTTCAACGCAACATGTAATTGCAGCATGGCCCAGCTCTGTGTTCATGCATACATATTCCAAGAACCGCTCACTTGAGCATACACGTGTGGGGACCGACCTGCGAGTACCGCCATGACCCAGAGCGCCGGTGATTGGAATTGAGGCCGGTGTGGCCACCCCATGTACATGTGGTTCCGCAACGCTTGCAAGAGCGCTCGTCAAGCTTATGGCAAAGGCGCTCGCTCATCTCGAGATAGGCTGGCGGGCGACTCACTTGTTTTGTCCGGCTTCGCTATAGCTACGTGACTGTTACATCGCAAGACGTGTCAAGGCCGGGTTTTTGCAGGCGACCGCAATCAGATATACGATCTGATATCAGCCCAGGCACAGGGCTACGAACTCTCGGCGACCAGTGTGTTACACTGTGATATATCAGGGCCCCAGTGCACAGGAAGCCAGCGACAAAACAAACACATCACAAGCAGCACGGCCGCCTGACATGCTGTCATAAACCGCACTGACAAATAAAGGGCACAGGGAATACCATCGCAAACACCCAGTTTCCTCACCTAGCACAGCAGGACGGCAACTACCCGCAAGCAACAGGTGGGTAGCTAAGTTAAACGGCGCCTAGACGGCGCAAAGTTGGCGCGAAGCTGGCTGCGACAGCTAGCATTGGCCACGGCCTGACGCCATAATGTACCACCGGCCGCGGTCCTAGGCGATCGCCTCCGGAAATGGCCCCAGGCTACACTGGGCCTGGGCCACTGACCGCACTGCGGCGACTATGATCAATGGCAGGGCGTGACTGGTGTTGGGCGGGGGGTGGGCAGCAGGCGGCGCAGGCAGCCTGGGGCGCACGGCGGAGGGGGAAACAGGGGGGCCGGGCGTCAGGCTGCAACACGTGACAGAGCACGCGGTGCGTCTGTGGAACCCGGCCTATACGCGATGGCTGGCCTACGGGCGATGGCTAGCCCACGCCGGCAGGTCGTCAGTGGGATTGGCCAGGCCCGACAGGAGCGCCCTGTTGACTGCGCGTGCACGGCGACCGGTGTGGAGCTGCGGACCGGTCGTTGAGGAGTTGAGGAGTCTCCAGACACATGTTGACTTTGGCTTGTTCTGGCTGGCATACGGTTTGCTTCTTGCTGGTCTTCAGGCAGCAACGCGCACACATTTGGGCAGTGGGGCGTGCCACACTGTCACAGTAGCGGTGCGATAAGCATATGTGCCAACGAATTAACGAGCTGATGGCTTTCTTGTACGACAAATGTGCATACCCCAAACATGAGTCCATGCGCCAGTTGCGTGCGGACAGCACGCATGACTTACCATCAGACAGTTCGTTCCCTATCATTGGGGCGTGTGTCGGCACTCATTGCCAGTCTTCTCGTTTGATGGCACGCTGGTCACAGCCCATCAAGCACGCAAGTCCATCAGCACAGACGATGTTTGTGCTTGATGCAGTTCAACACGAGGGCACTAATCCGAGCGAGCATCAGGCCGGTCGAGGCATGCGATCTTGTAGACAATGTGCTGGCCTGGCCAGACTTACAATCAGACTTCAGATAGCTTGCTATCACGCGCAACACGGATAGGCGACAACAAGCAACCAATACAGGAACGTTGACCGCCTGCATCAGATACCCATGACAACTCAGGGAACAAAATAGTGTACGAGTGTACACGACTAAAGTCTGTTTAATCCTCTGTGCACTGACTACACCGCATCTCAGCTCTGCTCCAGGTCGCCCACAATGGGGCTGGAAACATCCAGCGTCTCCCCAGTCACTCGTGTGTACAGCGCCAGAACATCGTCAATTGTCGTCTCGAAGTGACTGGTTGCGTCAAAGCCGGTTGAAATGTAGCATTTGTCTGCTGTGCCATCCTCCTTCGGCTTGTGCACATCTGCCACAGAAACAAACTTCTCGAGCACCGGCCCCAGAATTGCCAGCCCCGGGCTGAGCTCCATCTCGGGCGTGCTCGTCTCCACTGTCGTCGACACAAACGCAATGTACTTGCCCTTGGAAGCGACATTGTGGCTGCACAGCACTGGGCCAACATCAGTTTCACAGAAGCAGCATCAAAGCAGGAAGGGTGGGTATGGCGCCATGTAGAGATGCTGCGCAGTGCGCAGAGGGCTACAGACATATACTCGAGATGCTGCCCCTTGAATGTTGCATTCTGGGGGCATTCTGGGGCCAAGAGTAACCACCATGCCACCCAAATTGCATGACGGACTGCATGCATGTGCCCCACTAGCGCTGCTTTGATCTGCTTTAATCTTATATCGTGACATGCGTGCCACAACTTCGCTGCAGCCCCGCACATGATGTACGCCAAGGCTGTACACATCAACACCCCAGACTGACATGGCATGCAGCACGTGGTGTGACGCTGCTGGCGGCGGTACTCGTGTGCCTGGCATGAGTGCCTCACCACCTGCGCCACGCTGTGACGGGCACCAGCGCATGCATGCCCACAATCACGGAGCCGGCTGCAAGATGCGAACACTCACACTGTCAAAACGCAGCTGTACTCAGCGCGTGGTTTCCCGCAACGCAGGCCGGGCCTCAGCATGCGCAACGCACCTGTAGGATGAGCAGAAGACATAGATGTCATTGCGGCGGCCGACTTGGGAGTACGGGATGATGATCTGCACGGAGTTGGAGTCGGAGGTGTTGGGGATGGGGTGCGACATGATGCAGATCGCGCGCACGACCTGCCCCACGACGGTGACCTTGTCAGGGAAGTAGGAGGGGTCGCCGATGACAAGCGGTGCGCGCGCCACTGCGCCCTCGTCGTCCTTCACGCCCCTGAACGTGCCGTCGTCGCCCCACTGGACCTCGAGATTCTCCTTGTTGAGCATGTACGTGCCGCCATGCACCGCCGCCAGGCGCGCAAAGCCCTGCATGCCAGTGGCACTGAGGGACGTGCTGTCCTGTGCTGTGGCGCGCTGTGCAGGGCAGGGTGCAGGCCCGGCATGATCGCACACGCAAATGGGCATAGCTGGGTGCGGCGCAACACCAGGGGAGGACACCATGGCTGGCAGGGGGATGTGGGATGCATTGCCATCTAGCGGTCGCATATGCATGTGCTGTGCATGCGGCGGAAGCTGGCACTTTGCACGGCCATCGTCATGATAACGCAACGCGAACCATAGCAGGCGTCACACATGGCCCCTATGCAAACCATGCGTGTGCCTGGCCATGCGTGGATGGCACATGCAAGCGACTGAAACCTGAAACGGCCTGATAGCGCAAACCTACACAAAAAGACACGCCGCTCGCGGTCGGTAGCACAACCAGCGGTATACGTTTAGGGGGGTGGAGGCACCTGGGGCAACTCGCCGAGGCCGTACAGGGGGTAGATGTAAGGGGACTTGAGGTTGGCAAAGCGGGTGAGGGACTGGTAGTACAGCTGCACACGCTTGACGGTCGGCAGCGCGGGGCGCTTGCGGTAGGCGACATCCGGGTAGAGTGCGATGGCATGGCCGATGAACTCGATCGTTGCCTCCGCCAACCCAAACTCCGCATACAGCTGGTCCATGGTCAGGACCAGCAGGTTGCGGTTCTTGTATGTGTTGGGGTTGGTCTCATCGTACTGCTGCACGTACCTGCACAACACGGCAGCGTGTGGCAGCATGCGGAGGTGGCAGGGCAGGCACGGTGATCCACTGCGATGGGTGCACCTGTTACGATACACGCATGGGCATGTTTTGGCGGCATGACGCCATGCCCGCCAATGGGGGAGCTGCGTGAACGAGGTGCGTGATGTGCCATGTGCGGACTGTCAGCGTATGCTGGCACACAGTGCGTGCTGCACAGCTTCTTGTATAAGTAACACGGCCTGGTCTGCATGCAGGGTAACGGGGCGAGCGCTTGCGGACGACCAGGGGCTTTAGCAGCCCATTGTGTACGGTTGTCGCACATGGATCAGCACGCATGGTGTGCCGCAGCCATGAACACTATGGCGGCACGCCTGACCGGGGTGACCGCTGCATCCCATTTGCCAGTGGGGCAGATCGAGCAGATTCGCCTTACACGGACCTGTGAGAGATCCTGACTCAGGCCTTCGCTGCCTGATCTCCATCAGGAGCACGTGCTGCCGCATGTTGAGCACAGGCATAGCTCAAGCGATGAAGCGTGGACTGTGAATTGCTTTAGTGTACATATCTAGCCAGCTCGGAGCACACATGAAGAAGCTGCGGAGACGGCGTTTCTCCAGAAAGCCCACCAGATCAGTGGTCAAAGCCTCTGCATCTGTGGCCGGAACTTTCTTCACGACACCCTTGTTCAAAACATACGAGCCATCTACTGCCTTGAAATCCATGTACCGTGTAACACCTGTGTGCAACAGAGCATGCACCAATTTGCCATTGGCCATGATAAATTTGGGCACGAGATCAATGTTCCAGTCCCGATTTGCCCCCAGTTCTTCTGGTGGACTTTGTCCCGGACGAAATTTCTCCCAAAGCTGTACAGCAGGGTCGTACGTGAAGCTTCCAGGAGAATAGTGACATATGATACAAGGAGATGACCCCAATTTGACATGCACTGGAAGTGATTGCTGAAGTGGACGAGAGCATTCTCTACGATCAGTCATGGCATTGGGCTGGAACAGTCGCTTTGGCATCTTGCGAAGGGGAGATATACCTGTGTTAGGTTTACGGACGCGGAATCCCCACCATAGTACGAGTTACGGTCCATGTGAAGCACCTGCAGACGGTGCAGCGTCGACACGTTTATGTACTAGTTGTGGGCAACACACAAAGTGGAGTGACTCGTACCTTCTTCCCACCAACAGACAGAAGCCCCGAAATCACACATTCTTTCAGTCCAGTCCCCAGAACGATGGCGTCGTACTCTTGATCCATGTTGACAGCACTAGCAGATCGCGTGCACAACTGCAATACTCGCCAGGTGTTGGCCTTCCGCTCACGCCAAGTCCCACACGCCAACGTTAGCCAGACAAGTTCACCATTTGTCGTTCTACATTGTTGTGCGGTTGATCGTGTTGAATGTTGCTATCATGTGCTGCATCGGATCCCGCACGACAGCTGATTGTCGCGCAACGTCGTCATGAGTCAGTCTCCTTCGGAGCACTCGGAAAAAGTGGTGACAGACAGCGTCTCCGGATCATAAACACGCGACTGCCGGCATGGATAGCCCCAATACTTCATTCCTTGCATGCTGTAAGCATAATCATCCGCATGCGTCAGCTGCTAATTGTTGGCGCAGTGAACAATCACACGCTCTGACTGGGGGTTGTATGATGGCAGAACCAAACGCAGTCCCAGATGTTTTCACGACCATTCGCGTTCAGGAGGTGTGCCATGGCCACTTCGTACCGATCGCGTGTGCATTGTAAACGATGCATGCCGGACAGCGTCGTCTCGCTCGTGCAGACACTGGAAAGGAACTACGAATACATCAAGAAGATTGCAGAATGCCAGAAGAATGGAAAGGTTGCTGAGGCGACTGCATTGACAACTAAGCTGCACCAGAACTTGACTGCGCTTGCCAAAGCGGCAGACGCTCAGCTCCCTGCCGACCTGAACCAGGTGGGTGAAAATCTGACCTTCGTTACATAGACTGTGTCGATCTGGGCCGCCACGTGATTCAACATTTGACTGTTGCACATGTGCAGACACTGGCAAAAGCCGTCAGCAAGCGGACAGCGAAGGCCGGGTCGCCTCAATCCGCAGCGCCTTGTCCAGTACGCTTGGTGCCTGCAAATGCTCCCAGCACAGCAGCTGCATCTGCAAAGCCTGCTCCGCGTACACCCGCTGCCAACGCAACCAGCACACCTGCACAGCCGATCACGGCTAACAATCTCAATGCAGTTAGTGGCCCTGCTCAGTCCATCACTGCGAACAACCTCAGCCCTCCAAAGAAGACACCCTCAATCCATGTGTCCAGTGCACCTGCCACTGCTCATGCAGGTGGTGCACAACCTTTGCAGGTCCGCATGTCAGCACCGGGACAGCAGCGTGCCCAGCCCCTCCAGCAGCCCCCACAGCAGCAGCTTGGGAATGTCCCTGCTCAGCAGAGGCAGCCTCAGCAGCAGCAGTATCATCAGCCTGCACATCAGCGTCAGTCATCAGGGCATCCACAACAGCAGCAGCAGCAGCCACTTGCACAGCCACAGCAGCAGCAGCAATCAGCTCATCCGCAACAACAGCAGCAGAATATTGCTCAGCCACAGCACATGGAAGCTTCGGCACAGCAGCAGCAGCAGCAGCAGCATACAGAGCAGCACCCCCACCAGTCCACCCATCAGCAGCAGCAGCCACAGCAGCAGCAGCAAGTCGCACATTTTCAGCAGCAGCAGTATCAGGCTACACAGATTCAGCAAGAGCCGCCGCCGCAGCAACCACAGCAGCAACAGCAGCTGCACCAGGCACAAGCACAACAGCAGCTGCAACAGTCGTACCACGGACATGCGCAGGCACCTCAACAACCACAGTAGCCACCGGACTGTGACGCGCTTTACACAGGGTGGTGTTCCCCATGTTCATTATGATCACTGGCACGCTTGTATGGTGGCCAGATGAAGTATGTAGGGTAAGATACACAGCTCGTCGGGCTGTGGTCATGCAGTGATAGACACGTCAAACATGTGGTACAGATCTGGTTCACTTGTAACTCGGCCACACTGTCTATGTAACATAGACTATGTACTTCCGTGACTCAGGTAGGTAAGGTTTGAGCTGGCATGTGCCACCCAGAGCGCAGACAGACTCACATTTTTCAGCTACTTGCATCAACAGCATGCAATCTGCCGCGAAGTCATCGTCCTGGCATCTTCATGAAGGCGCTTTGCCATGATGCGAGGAGCCGGAGAGAGTTCCTCGTGATCTCCGCCTTCGTGTCGCACACACAAATACATGAGGTTGTGATACGAGCTTCGCAAGGCATCCTGTTGTTTAGTCACGCACAGCAATGGCCTGCAGACTGTGGCGTCAGAGAGCAGAGTAACCACACACCCGAGCCGATATCATCCACAACAGCGATGCATGCACTCGTCGCAATGCATCTGCAAAACTGACCAGCTTGTTTTGCCGAGGCCAGGACTAGTAATGTTCTATATGCACTTGCTGTCGCTTATCATGTGGCCCGGGATGAACACACGCAAGCACAGCACTGGCTGACCACTACATGGGCGCTGACCAGCGCCAGCCTGACGAGCAGTACAATTCTCAGATACCGACAGCACATACTTAACACGAGGACACATTTGACCAAGCATTTACAGCTTGATGCAGCGCGAGCAGTACACAGCTCAGCCCTCACCCATCAACGATGCCTGATGCCATGACTGTGACCTTGTTGAATGGTCTATCAAATCCGAGTTCAGCCACATTTGCGCGCTTGTCTCCAAACTTCTTTCCGGCCTGCATCTCAGGGGGCTGTGTCACCATGGGATATTGTCTAGTGCAACTGGTGCTGCATAGCTGGAACTCAAGACATATTGCCCGTTGCGCTCCTTTGTGCAATGTTGTATTGGTAACCTGACGGTGCCGCAGCGGCAGACTGCCACTGCAGCGACGGATACTGCTGGCCCGGCTGTGCAGCTTGCACACAAAGGCTACGACTGGTGACAGCTCCAGACATGTCAACCCGTCTACCACACCATGCACATGAATGAATAGCCGGGCAAACATCGAACATGCAGCACGTCACAGCTCACGGAGCCCAGTACCAATGGCTGAACCGGTGGCATAACAAGTGATCCAGGGTCCCATGTGCGCCAGGCGAGAGCGTTGCACGACGATGCAAGTAGGTTCACCTGGAAGAAGGGTGAGTTGGTGTTGTTCTTCACGACTGGCAGCTTGTCGAGCTTACGCACGACATCCATGCCCTCCACGACCTCGCCCACAACAAGGTGGGTGCTGTCAAGGTCTGGGGCAGCCCCAGTGGTGATGGCGAAGGCTGTGCCATTCGGCACGATGCCACCACGCTCTGTCACCTCCACCAGCTTGCCCTTCTCGGCCACCAGCTTGGTTTTCTCCTGGCTGCAGCGAGACGCAACACGAGATTGGCCACACTGACACGCTGTGTACCCGTTCCATGCGTGTGATGAGGTTGCCGGACCAACTGTGCAGCACTCTCTGTACGCTGACGCGCACATGAACAGTGACGGAGCAGCTGTGCAGTATGCGGATGCTAAAAAACTGAGTCTGCAAGTCTATGCAGGGCGAAGCAGCGGCGGCGGACACGCACATTTCTACAGCAGGCTTGAGCTGCAGGCTGACCAGACCAGCCTTGCTATGTTTTGCTGTGGATCGGTCCATTTCACGGAGCAGCTCTGCTAAAGATTCCCCGCCAGCGATTGGGGATTCTGTAGTGCCATATGCTAGCCTGGCAACGCCGGCGTTTCGTAAATACTTGCCCTGCATGCGCAATGCCGTTGTTCAGGTCTGCGTGTGTTTTCAGCAGTACACACAACGAGCATGATCACATCTTGCAACGGCCCCGCGCGAAAAATACCAGGTGTTCTCGTTTCAAGTTGCACCATTCCGCGTCTTGTCTATTGCAATGGGGCTGCCCTGCACTGTGCACCGGGCGAGCAAAGGCACAGGCACACGCGCACCTCAAATATACCATCGAACTTCGATCTACGATAGCCCACCCCCTCGATGCCTTTGCAAAGGTCCCCGAACCTTTGTGCTGCTAATGTCGACGAATCAAACATTTTGACGACCAGCCTGCCGTACTCGTCTCCGTCCACAGCGATGTCAATGACACAGAGCACGGCGTCTTGCCCGGACGCCCAGCTGGGCTTTGCTGCCAACATAAGCCCAGTCACTGCTGCTGAAAGCATCTTTCTACGATCATATGGCCCCAACTGCGCATCTGGTCGTGAGGCACGCGCGTGGACGGGAGCTCTGCCGCAGCAAGGTCTTGCCGACCGGCCGGAGCGAAACGCTGTTGCCCTTGCGCTCATGATCTCTCAGACCACTGGCAGAGTCAATTTGCTGGCCTTTAATTGTCAGATGTGGCGGTGTCAGGTTTCTGCGATGCGCGCGTCGCCGATACGCTGCTGATATCGCAGTGCTGGCTGTCGCTGTGATGATCTTCACCATTCGACTTTGTGCAAGCCAGCTGTTTGGAATAGAACCCAATGAATGGGCTCTACAAGCCCAAATTCGTCTGCTTGCTCGAGCACTGCGGGCACTGCTCTGCGCCCGGACCCGCTAGCGGATCTGTTACGAACCCTGAAGCCACTTCTGAGCATAACCCCCCTGCCCCCAGACACCTCCCCGACGTCCCCGCTCAGTCGTCCCCCGACATGGCGTACTTCACACTATGAACGAAAGCTTTGCAGGCGGTGGCGTCATCGCACACCGCCTGCAGTGCCTCCTGCTTGAGCAGCACAGCTGACGCCCCTGCCTCGGCCGCATGCCGCGCCGCAGCCTCGTCCGCCACCCCCACCACGCTGGCAACGTCCAGGGGCAGCTGCGGCAGCAGCCCTCTGATGACGTCGTCGGCGAAGCCGGGCACGGTCAGCGTGACGTGCACCCCGCAGGCCACAGCCACCATCGGCACGCCGCTCTTCATGAGGAAGTCCAGCTCGATCAGGTTGACGGCCTCCACGGGCGCGTCCATGCCCATGCTGCCTGCAAAGGCACTCATCACGGGCGTGCCCTTGCCGCTCACCTGGCATGTCACGCCCAGCACCCCAGACGCCCCCGCCTCCTTGGCCTCGATCACCTGCGACATCACACGCCACTTGCTGCAACATCACACTCCAGATGCTGCGACATCAAACTCCAGTTTCTGGCCTTCTGCTCGAGCAGGGCGTCGTCGCAGCCACAGCTGCCGCCACGATGCAGTCGATGTGAGCATACACAGGCCGCCGAGCACACCCTGCCACTGGCAACGACCCTCAATTTGTGCACTGGTGTCAACAACCTGAGCACACCACCTGCTGCAGCCGGCGGAGCAATGGAGAACTAGCACGTGTGTGCCGGTGCACAGGGTCGGTGGGGTTCAGCAGACGAGTCTTGCGTGATGCACGCTTTTGTGGGCGGTGTGGGTTGGTGCTGCACCTGAAGGGGGTGTATGAACCAATCGCGCCGGAAGATGGGGAGCGCCTGAGCAGCCTGCACGACAGAGAACAAGTCGCGCAGCCCACACGGCGTGTCGTCTACATCCGTGCGCACGCTGAGGGCGTGCACCCCCGCCCGCTGCAGCTTGCGAGCCCGCTCGCCCAGCGCCTCAGACGGTTCCTCCTGGCTCATGCGGGGCACCTCCGCGATGATGAGCACCTCCTTCTGCAGCATGGCAACATCTCAAGTCGTGCAGCCACACAGAACGATCACTGGTTTGGAATATGTTTGGAAACATGTATGACAACCGTTCCCCACCAATCAGGTGGCAAGTGGATGAGTACTTGCATGAATCGGCCACAGGTGACCCGTACGGTGCCCATGACGGCTTGACATCGACATGCATCAAGGTCAGTGTTTGTTCGTGGCAGTTCCGAACGTTGGGGGCTGCACCTGCATCATGGCATCTGACAGTATGCGCCCAAATTGGAACTGTTTGTCGCCAGCCAGCGGCTGGGACATGGCATCCTGGAGCTTTTCTTCCATCCATTCGAGTCCCAGACCTTGCACTTGAGCCTCAATATCGTTTGACTTGCGCTTGATTATGCGTTCCAGGTCAGTCCTTTCGGTTCCGGCGCGGCACACCGCCGAACATCGCGCGCGTGCAGAGCGCTGACCTGATATGCATGAGATTGCGAATGGATGAATGCTCGAAGTAGCAAGGTTTGGAGACATGGATACTCAGGCAATGGACCAACAGGACGAAGCAAAGCTGTGATTCAAACAGCAATGGCTATTAGTTCCGGTCTGCCAACTGGTTGTACACGATCACTATATGCACGAGGGGCAATTGCGTAACAAAAGGATGTATGCGGACACTGATCACTCGTTTTTATGTCCGGTGCGAATGGGCGTAGGCACGTGCATGGCGCACACTTGCAACGTGCACTGTCGCCACGCCACGGCTGTGCAGCGGAAGCTCGCGCTTGGATGACTCGATGCGATGTTTGCACACCAACTGTAGCAGCTTGGCAATGCTTGTGGACCGGCAGGTCTGGTGTTCCCAGTGCAATGCTGCTATTTGGGATCGTATCAGGCTGTGACGATAGTGCTGCTGTTGTGCCAAGCGTGTATTCGTGATCTAGATCACCACAGCAGAGCGGCAAACTTGTCCAAGTCGTGGACGTAACACGCATCTATGAGTGCCCACTACAGCACGGTGCAGTCACAAGGACTGCGGACGTGCAGGCGACCACATGTATCGCATAGGCAAGTCGCAGCCCGCGCAGCCAATACTTTCGGCGTAAATTTCCGAGTTACTACGTTTGGAGAGTCCCACGGCGCGGGCGTTGGCTGCGTAGTCGACGGTGTCCCACCCCGGCTGCCCATCACTCGAGAAGAGATCCAGGTGGAGCTGGACAGGAGGAGGCCGGGACAGAGCCGCATTGTCACTCCCCGGAACGAGCCGGATGCATGTGAAATTCTGTCAGGCGTACAGGACGACGTCACGATGGGCAGCCCCATTGCCGTCCTCGTCCGGAACAAGGACCAACGCAGCCAGGACTACGGCGAGATGGAGGTTGCATACCGCCCTAGCCACGCTGATGCCACCTACGACTTCAAGTATGGCATACGTGCCATCGCGGGTGGCGGTCGGTCGTCCGCGCGAGAGACCATCGGCCGCGTCGCTGGTGGGGCCATCGCCAAGAAACTGCTCAACGTGGTCTCCGGCTGCGAGGTCCTCGGCTACGTCAGCAAAGTCCGCGACGTCGGCTGCGAGGTCGACCACAGCACCTTCACGATAGAGGATGTTGAGAGCAACATGGTGCGGTGCCCCGACCAGGAAGCGGCTGCGCGTATGATTGACGCAGTCAACGCTGTGCGCACCCGCGGGGAGAGCACTGGTGGAGAGGTCACCTGCGTTGTCCGAGGCTGCCCCAAGGGCCTGGGCGCGCCCGTGTTTGACAAGCTCGAGGCAGACCTCGCCAAGGCCATCATGTCGCTCCCCGCCACCAAGGGCTTCGAGATCGGCTCCGGCTTCTCCGGCATGAGCATGACCGGCAGCACGCACAACGATGAGTTCTACATGGGAGACGACGGCCAAGTCCGCACGCGCACCAACCGCAGCGGCGGCGTCCAGGGGGGCATCTCCAACGGCGAGATGATAGAAATCCGCGTGGCATTCAAGCCGACGTCGACGATCGGCCAGAAGCAGACAACGGTGACCCGCGACGGCCACGAGGTGGAGCTGCGGGCAAAGGGGCGGCACGATGCGTGCGTGGTGCCGCGGGCAGTGCCGATGGTGGAGTCGATGGTGGCGCTGGTGCTCGCCGACCACCTGCTGACCCACTACGGCCAGTGCGAGCTGCTGCCCCGCGCCTCGGCCGCCGGTGCCGACACCAAGGTGGCCTCGCAGTTCCAGAATATCCATGTACCTGAGCCCGAGCCTGTCAGCAGTTCCTGAAGTCGTAGTTGTGTAAGCGGATGAGTAGCATGATGCGGTTGAGCCTGAGCGTAAACGAGCCCGACGCTAGAGGCTCAATGAGTTTGTGCCGTGTGAATTGCACAGGAAAATGCTGTTTCGGTGTCCAGGCATGCGTCTGGGATTTCATGAAGCTTGTTGTGTGCCCAGGCGCTGCTTGAGACCGTCTCTGTTATGTGGGGGGGAATCTGCGCATGTTCTGCGGCAACAAACTTTTCTTGCTTGAGAGCGTTCGTGCAGGGCCCGGGATGCAGGCGAGAAGTAGGTATCGCTCCATGCCGGCCAAGATGCGTTGGCCTGATTGTATTCCAGTTGTAGCATGCAATGAAGCATACTATGGCATGCCATGGCACACCCGCCAGTGAGATGGCATGCATCTGATTGTGACTGTTAAGCTCTTGCCTATGGCCATTTTTCACGAGTCATGATAGCAGCTGTGTATGGATTCACCTGGCATCACGCTTGTGGAGACTATGTATGCGTCTACCCAGCAACAGGCAGTCGGAGGAGGCCTGTTTAAACTTGTGCGGAGGCACCCTGTCATCACTGAGCCCGGGACACATAGGGCCAATCTTTACGGGCCATACTCACCGACACCATGACCGTTGCCCCCTGTTCCCACTTCCACCCACCCGCGGCTCAGTGTGCACAACCGTTCAACTCGGCACTTTGTGCAAGCCACCCCACGTCAGGCTTTCGATGCATTTGGGGAGCCTTGTGATGTCTTTTGATGCCGTACGCGTCCTGGCTGCAATCAGGAATCGTTGGCGCGTTACCCGTCTTGGGCAGCCCTAGCCGGCCTCCGATGCGTCAGGGTAAGGCCTGCGATCGACGGCAAATGCAGAAAAAACATACAGTCTAAATATCTCGAGCAATATTTGGTGCAGCAGGGTCGCTGTGGAGCGCAAAGAGTGTTTCTGAGTATTCTGCTTAGCATACGAAAGGTCATAGCACTATGGGGCAAGGCTCGCGGAAAAAAGCAAAGCTAGCAAGCAGGTGGGATTCAATTGGAGCGGAAATCTATGAATTTGCGCGAGCTGGAGCCTGCTCGAGGCGCAGAGACGCAGTTCATGAAGCTGTGGCCATGCCTTGTTCTGCCTGCTGCCGCCCCCCCTCAAACCTCCACTGGAATTCGTGCAGCTATGCATGTACATCCGGGGTAGAGATGCGTGTATGTGTCTCTACTGCATTTGGGTGGGAATTGCTCAAGATTGCCCTGCTCATCACGCCTACATCGTGTAGCTATCGTCCAGAACGAAATCGCAAGCGCAATGCGACTTGCCATGACATTTTCACCTTGTAATGTGATGTATGAGCTGATGCACGGCTGGGTATGTGCAGTGAACGTGTTCCAGGGGAGGACAGGCAGTGTGGCTTGTGCGGCATGCCTCAAGCAGCCACTGAGTTCAGTATTCGTTCTACACCTTCACCTAACTGCCGCCGCTGCGAGCGCGCATACAACATGCTACACTTCCATGAGCGCTTGAGCATGCCTGTCGTCAGAGGGAACATCCGGGCGCTGGGCGGCCCAGGTTTACTGGTGTCAACTTATAAGCGAGAGGGGCTGAAAGCACTGGACTTGAATCAAACATACACACAAAGACGAAACAAGAGGTCCACCAGATCAGACGTTACTTCAGAAGGAGCTTCTCAAAGTCCTGGCAAGACTGAGAAAATCAAGGAAGACAACCCTGCACAAGAGCTGCCGCCGCCACAGAACGATGCCGAGCCCAACGAGCCGAGTGAAGCAATCAACGAAGAGGATCCCGGCAAAGCCAAGGTGGAAGAAGCAGATGTGAAGGAAGCGACAAATGAAATGGCGAAAAACCCAGAAGAAGCTGCACCGGAGGGTCCGACACCACCCCAAGTGTATCACTCACAAGAGGAGCTGGAACTGCTGGGAAAGCATGGGGGAATCAAGATCATTGAGACTGATCTCGGACAACGGTTTGTTTACAAACGGAAAAGGGTACAAACTTAGTGAAGAGGCGGAAATGCCGCTTGTGGGGTAGAGATGTCAGTGTTTGTGTGTGCATTTTGTAACTATGCCTCCATCATATGGCCACGCACGCTCTGCACACTAGCATCGTCAACACAGTTGCAGGTGAGTATAGCTTATAGTGTCAGGGTAGAGGCCAGTCGTTCGTTTGCGCAAATAAAACACTGTTACTCGCGTGGAATCGAGTGAAATAATCTGCAATGTATATGCACATCAGGCGTGGAAGCGCCTGTACATATGTAAGCAGTCGTGGTTGTGTCATGTCCGGTACTCAAGGCCTATCAATCCGTCCTGCTGCAGCATAAGCTCCGTGGAGGTCAAAGCCCGTGTGCATGCTTGTACACTGCATGCGTCACCCACACTGGGCACCAAATCACCAACACCCGCAGAAACCCCCAGGAGAACGGTATCGAGCCACTACTGCTGCTGCACAATTTGAATGATCTGGTACACATACAAACAGCGCAAGAGCTGCAGTGGACAAAGCTTGCACGCTGTGCGTCGTGCACACCATGGCACCACCTGCAGTCCACCATGTCTGCCTTAAGCTCACGTAACCGGTCAGAAAACCATCCGGTCACCACACCGTGCCGCATCTATACACCGGACCGGGTCAAACAATAGCACGGCGTCCGGTACTTGTCAAGCTGGAAATAGCATCACCCAGGCCACATCAGGCAGCTGGCTCCGCTGCCACAGCCGCCAGGCAGGCCCCAACCCCCCCTTGGCCTTACAGGTGCGACACAGGCACCGTCACAAGCTTGCCGTCGACGACCTTGCTCATGAATTGCTCCGGCACGGGGTGCTCTGCGGGCTCCGCGTCTGCGCCTGCCGCCAGCACCGTCACCGACATCGACGCGCTCTTCGACGTCACCACCTCCGTCGCAGCTGCCGCCTCTTGTGACAGATACACCTGCATCCGAGCACTCCCTGAGCCGACAGCCTGCAAAGCGTGCGGCCCGCCCGGTGCTGAGACTCTGTCCAGCATGCGGCCACACAGGGTAAAGTGGCAGGTCCCAGATGGAAGGCCATGGTACAGAGTGGTTGGAGGGGGGGAAGGAAGGGTTACGCACCTGCACGCCGTCGGTCTTGTCGATGTTGAGGGTGGGGCACGCGTTGTCGCACTGCACCTTGCAGCCGGCGCAGTTGACCAGCTCCACGCTGGACACGACGCTGCCAAAGGCGAGCCCCACCTTCTTGCAGCCGTCGAGCATGATCGTGTTGACCTTGCCGTGCACCTGCACCGCCACCGGCTGTCACTGCGAGGCCATGCTGGGGCCTGCTGCGGGTGTCTGCGCTAGACGCAGGCTGTGCGCCTGACAGGTGTCAGTACAGCCGGCACGTGCCGGCATGCATGGATTGTCCATCTGCACCAGGAGGATTTGACATGGTACACAGGGCACTAGCAGATGTGCGGTGGTGTATGTTACACTGTGCCTGCAAGCGCCTCCTGACGGACGTAGCCACGGTCACCGGCACATGAGCAATACTAGTGCGAGGTGGAGCCAGCCAGGAGCTCAGCAATCGCAGCCCTGCGCTGACCGAGAGCAATGGAATTATGGGTTTCCAGCTGTGGAGCATGCGGCGACGCTGCATGAGACAGCATGAGCGTGAGCAGTGTGGCAGCAGCTTTGAGAGCCAGCACCTAGGGGTGCGGATGGGGTGGGGGGGCGTGTCGGGGGCGAGGGCAGGGGCGCGCCTGCACTACACAGTCGGCGCAGTTGGAGATGTAGATGGCATGGCTGCGCCGCAGCTCGTCCTCCTGCAGCTGCACCGGCTCGCACGCCACCCAGTTCTCGACCTCCCAGCGGTTCTGGCACAGTTCCTTGCGGGCTGGGCCGCGCGCCGCGGCGCTGGGCTTGGTGGGCGCCGCCGCCGCCTTGACCACACCTGAACTGCGGCAGAGTGTGGCATGACACATCGGCGTGTAGCGTGGTGGTATGCTGTAGCATGCATCCGTGTCGCCGTGAAGCAGACACTGAATTGGTCTTCTCAGCCCCCGTGCGACAGCCGGCGGCGTGGAAGGAGTGTGTTTTGGAAGCTGCTGGCAACAGCACGGCCACATGTGCCACTGCGTCCAGCTGCTGTGTGGCGTACCGCGTCCAGTCTGACAGATTCACTGCATCGATACATGAAAGTCGCTCCACCCCAATCATTCTTGCAACGCAGCAGCATGCACCCCGCAGATGCCAACCGAGCAAGCACAGGTCCACTTACTGCCATGGGCTCGGCTCAGGCTGCCGCGGTGATGCGAAATGGCCGCACTGCCCAGACAGGACCCGTCATCATTGAGGTGGCACAAAAGAGGTGCGCGCACCAGGCCGGTTCTTCTGGTTCTTGGTCTTCATGTCATCTGTGACCTTGCGCAGGCCACTTGTGACGTTGGCGCCGCGGTTAAGGGCGCTCATCAGGGCGCCCCGGCTGTCGTCCCCAGTGCCGCCCCCGCCACCAGCGGCCTTGACCTTCTCTAGAAGCATGCCCGGGGGCGGCGGCGGTGGCGGCGGCGGCGGTGGCGCAGGGCCGCTGCCCGCCGAAGCCTTCTCTGCAGGCTGGCCCACCTCCGCACAAGCCGCATCTCGTGCTCCCCCCCCTGCACCCTCCTCCTCTCCATCACCATCATCCCCTCCTGCACACAGGCTTGCCCTTCCATGCATGCGGCCTCCTCCTCCTCCCGCACCAGTGCAACATGTGCCGCACTGCGATTACCGGTGCAGAGGGCGTCTGCATCCTCCCGTGTACGTACCCACAGCACCAGAGGGCAAAGTTGTGGGTGTACGGTGGAGGCTGCAGACAGGTCCGATCATCTTGCCCTGGGTGTTGTTATGGGTGAGCGCACCTGGTGCTAGAGTGCTGGCTGCAGACTCATAGCCGTCGTCCGCCGGAGTGGCCGCCACGGACTCGGGTGCAACTGGTGGCTCGGGTGCAGCTGCGTCAGGTGTGGCTTCAGGCACTGGTGCCTCAGGCTTGGGTGCGTCCGCAGCAAGGTCGGGGGCAGCTGTATCGGCTGCCGCCGGCGGCTGGCTGACTGCTGCGCCTGGCTTGGGGCCAGCGCCGGTGCCGGTCCAGGTCAGACCATTGGGAAATTGAAGCTTGGCCAGAGCCAGCAGCCGCTTCATCAGTGCTTTGACTGAGAGAGCCCAGACTTTGTGTTCCGGTGCAGAATCGCGGAACTCCATGATCACCTTGTTGATGAACATCTCTGAACTGCCCAAGCCTTCGCCTATCACTGCGTCTGGCGGGGGGGCACCTGGAAGGGTAGCGCTGGTAACGGTTCGTTCTGGATGCGTGGATCGTTCAATTGTTGTGGCAGGCAATCACTGTCATGGTGCTGTCAACACAATGTCCACCTCAAGCCTGCCATGATGGTCCCAAATTAATGAAGAGCACCTGCAGCTGGATCAAAAGTTATCCATGCAAAGGTCTGCAGGCACTCCGAGATCGCTCTGTGGTGATTGCTGGCCTTGGATCTGTCACCGTCTTTGATTGACTCTGCTTGCTGCATGCAGTCCGCCAGAGGCTGCACAATCGACTGCAGCTCCTCCATCGAGGGCTTTGAGCGTTGCTGTGATAGCTTGATCACTTCGACCATGGCCTTCGCCCCACTGCATCACCTGCCGTGGTCAGTGGAACCGCTCCCCGCCATCGACCATCGGCCAACAGGACGACATCACGCATGTGGACTAGAACGAGACGAAAGGTCTCATATTGCATTACGATTGTGGCGAGTGAGGGTGACTGTACATGCGGGGGGGGGGGGGGGGGGGGGCGTTTCCTCTGGGAGCGCACCTCAAAAATTGTACCGTGCTGCCGCGGAACTCTTCTGGCAAGGACGCCGCTGCGGTGGCGCAGGCGTCGACCTCACTTGCCAGAAACGCGCCCCAAGCGGATTCTTCATACTTCCCTGGTATTTGCGTCGCCTCTTTAGATTGACTGGGCGGAGAAACACTCGTGTGCACGGCGTGTGCGGTGCCCGAGCTTGGCGCAGATCTCGACGGAGCAGCCGACGACGCCGAGAGACGGCCCTACGATATAAAATATGTGGTAGTAGAAACGTCTGCAATTCGCTCTCGTGCACCCGACAACTCACTGGCGGCTTACTCATTCAAACTGTACAGGTCGTGCGTACCTGGACCGAGCCCTCGAATTTCTCCAGACGAGCTGCGACGCTCTCGAGCCTCGCGATGACGCCCTCCATGTATGTGCACGGTTCGCTGTGTGGGAGTGAAAGCTTGTCCGACGAATAGATCTGCACCTCGACCTGCAGCTGATGACTTCGACTTGCTTCGAAGTACGCGAGCACGCTGTCCCTCCTCAAGAGCCTGATGTCACCATCTATACCGCCAAGTGGTATGGCTCGCGCACTCCTGATGAGAGCTAACATGTGCTTTGTCAAGCAGCACGACTGCAGAGTTGTACATGTTGAGCGAGTGGCCACTGGTGTCTGACGGGACTCGTCGCTGCATGCTGAAGCTGCAGCAATACGCGACAGGTTCTGGTCACACACGGCAGGTTTGCCCTGCATGCGACAGCTGAGATCACATGGGCCCCTGCTCTTGACAACCGGCAGTCATGCATGTAAGGCTGACAACGGCAGTAGCACACAGCGCATGATGCAGAGGGCCCGATCCATTCCCAAGCTAGAGGTGGTGATGGCCCGCAGTGGGCTACAAGAATCGTTGTAGCAGCAGTATCCCCCATGCATGACCTGCGCAATTGGCTGCAGAAGGCCCGATAGCAGAGGCGCGCGCGGTGTGCATGCCGAGGGCAACAGATGGTTGCCATTAGCGTCGGGTCATTCATCGTGGCAGGCAGGATGCCTGCCAAATGGCCACCATCAGCCACTGCCCACCGATCAGCTGCACTCCCAGCCTCCTGGGGCCACACACATGCCTTCCTCTGCCCCCTCCAGCCCAGGGCATGGCCGTTTTCGCAGATATCTGAGATGCAGGCATTGCGAATGCTAGCGTCATGCCAACGATGCTGCAGGCGCTCTACAGCATGGACCGCTGCCAATCCTCCAACGCGCCTTGCAAGTCCAGCCGGGTCCTGGCCGCTGGACGGGCACGGCTGTCGACACGTCGATCGGGAGATGTGCACACTTTGTAGCAGCACGCTTCCTAAGGCACCGTTCACTCACCTGGTGTACCGGTGTTCGGCCACCGGATGGAAGCTGCTTGCTATGCTCAGGGTCTGCCTACGTCGACGCGACAAGTAGACGTGTCCAGAAGCTTCGATTCTGGCCAGCGTACGCACCTATAGCCACTGATCACCGTGCATGCACCACAATTGCACAGGTCACAACGGCGACGAATGTTTACGGGGTGGTACGCTGCTGTAAATCGCCACTGTTGACTGAGCGCCTGCATAGGCAATGCTGATCGCTCGGACGCGCGCTGTGTGTAGCCAGTGTATCGCAGTTGCGCCTAAGATTAAACCGTTTGCGCTGCAGTGTGCGGACGTACTCCTTTCTGTAGAGGTTGAAGACTAGATTGACGAGCAGAAGCTGACGGTGTAGATCGTTCGTGCTTAGGACATCACGCACTCATTGCAGTCACACAAGCGCGCCCTTCCCGCTCCGGAGAGGGCAACCTTGACAGCATGGCTGACCATGATTTTGAATTTGAGTTCGAACGGGACCTTCAGAATGACTTTCGGGAGCAGCAAGCTCGGCCTCCCCCCCAGATGCCTGTGGGGGAGATTGGGCAGCAACCGAGGAATTTTGTCAGGAACTACAAAAAGGTACGCTACGCATGCAGCCACTCGCTACTGTTCGAATTAGTGATGTGCATCAATGTCCTACAACAAATGATCGATCTTGCAGACCGTGTGCGCATTCTGGATCAAAGGAATGTGCATGAAAGGCGACAACTGTGGCTTCTTGCATGAGATGGTGCCTGAACGCATGCCAGAGTGCACTACATTCTTGAAGAAGGGCTTTTGCAACGATCCCGACTGTAAATTCAAGCATAGCCGTGAGAACATCAAGGAGTGCAACATGTATGCGCTGGGCTTCTGCATTTTCGGACCTGAGTGCCGGTACAACCACACAAGGAAGCCGGGTCCACCCCCCGATCCGAGCACAGTCGAAGCAGCAAAACCAAAGGCATTTCGAGACATCAATCGTGTGGTGAACGCGGTGAATGAGGATGTGGCTAATGATGGCCCGGCCAAGCGTCCCAGGTGCAGCATCGCCCAGCATTCATCATCTTTCCAGCCAATACCTGTCATGCTCTTAACAAACTGCGTAGGGAATTCTGCATGTCACGTACATGATGTCCTTGGTCATAGACCTGTAACTCCGTTTGAACAGTCACTGAGAAGTAAATTGTGTACTGCGGCAGGATAGAGGAACCGTACAAGCCACTTCCTCTGCCTCAGTTTCCTGCAGCCGCAGCACAGTCAGGATCGCCGCAGCGCCCTCATGCAACACCACCGAACCCGACGGCCAATGCGCCTTACCGGCCCCAGCATGGACAGGCGGCGGGCTTGGGTGGGCCAAGGCCTATGATGCCACCATCTGGGCCCCGACCGAACGGGATACCACATCATATGGGGCTGCACCGGCCGCCGCGGCCAATGGGCATGCAGGGTGGCCCTCCAATGGGCGGGGGCTTTCATCAATCGCCAGGGGGAGCAGGGCCGGGTGGTCCACAATTTCGTGGTCCTCCTGGTGGCATGCGACCAGACGCCTGGGGTGGGGGTGCAGCGTTCCATCGTCGACCACAGCAACCTGGCATGTTTTGAGCCCGCTGGGGGGGGGGGGGGGGGTGCTGCTAACGCCAAGGGGCAACATTTGTAGATCACTGATCGCATCTGCTACATTGTTGCATTCGATGTCATAGGTGTAATGCTTTGAGCTGACACTGGCGTCAGCTCAAAAGACATGGGGTATACCTATAGTCCGTGTGTGAAGCGTGGGGTTAGCCCATGTGTGAATGGCAGCAGGAGTGCTGCTGTTGCCAATTCATCAGACGATTGTTTCAATTGTAACGTTCCTGCGTCTTCAGGCAGCTGCAGCAAGGAATGGTACACGTAAAACAGCAGCCACCTGCTGTGCCTGTGCTGTGCCTGTATTACACAGTGATAGATCTAGGACTCAGCAGCGCCGAGGCAACAGACCAGGCAACAAGCAAACAGATAGACCGGACACCGCAAGCACCAAGGCCACTCTCTCACGAGCAAATGCCAGAACAAATTTGCGCCGGCTCGAAAGCAGACACTCACACACCACGCAGCCCACGCGCACACCAAACACAGTCAGCATTCGCCGGGCCCACCAGCGGGCGCCGACTCGACACTAGCAGTCTGCACGGGCGCGCCGGCGCGCACTACGGCCATCTCCGAGGCCGCGAGGCACCGGTCCCAGGGGCTGCAGCCACAGCCAGCCTGGCAGCACGAGCGGTGTCCGGGAAGGGGGGTAGAGGAGAAACAGCGGAGGTGCGCTGGGAGGAGGGACGGGTGCGGGGGCGGGGGGGGGGGAGGGGGGGGCACGACGCAAGCCTATGCGCGATGGCCTGTCAGCGCCGGTAGGCCGTCTGTGGGGACAGGAAGGCCCAGCAGCAGCGCCCCCTGCTGTGCCTGTGCTGTGCTCATGGTGTGCACAGCAAGTTGTGCACACATGTGGTCATCCTGCATTATCCTATCACTGTCTACCTGGACCACACTGCTCACCCACGAAACGCATCCTCAGCTATGCGGGCAATGTTGATGGGGTGCACTGTCAGTGCCTGTCTATCATCAATTCTGGTGGTGTTCACAATAAATACACAACCGTGGCTGACCCTGTTCCCTTGGGGGATGTGCACAAGCAGCTAGGCGAATGCCGATAACACATTCACAGCCGTGTGGCACATAGAACTATGGCCTATCCAGAGGGTCTCCTGGTTCACAGATGCGCTGTTCCTGCTGTAGCGAGACTGGGATACATGCCACCTTTGGCCCACAGTTACTGGCCCGGCTAAGCCATATAAATGCCAGGTTACAAGTTGTTCGTTCGGCAGTCAAACGTCACTGCCACAGAGTGACATGATACCTCGCCACGTCCGTGACATTGGGTCAGAACTTCGGGCCACAACCTGCCTGTCTGGGAATCAAGGCCCAAGGGTCATGGCCCAGGCATCCTCTGTTGTGAGAGGCGTGTAGATTGAAAAACATATAATGGATATAGACTTCAAGATTGAAGCTAGTTCATCAGAGGTGCCTTGTACATCCACGCCCGAGCAGAGCACGGACGTACAGCACTTGCACGCCAGCATCGTATGTCTGGTAGCTCTGACATACCTGGCATCTCCACACGCGACAGGCACTGATGTCACAACAGTGATGTGCAGCCAGGCATGCTGAGTCTGAGTTAATTCTGGATTAGCTGAGCTCCAGCGGGCTGAGTTGCGAGCGCCGCTCCCAAGGCTACAAACAGCACTAAGCACTGCGTTTGAGATATAGCTACCAAACTACAAGTAGGTAACTCTGAGGCTGGGGTGTCATAATATGAAGGTTACCAATTCGAATGGTCCACACCAGGGTGTGGATCAGAGCTTGTTAGCAGATCGCCTGAACTGCTTCCGCATGCTCATGTAGCAGAACGCAACGATCACCTGAATGACAGAAGGCAGATGCTGCTTGCAGTCTGCGTCAGACATGTATGTGGTGCCTTTGCTCAATCGTTGAAAGCTGTTTATACAGGCTTGCAGTCGGGTCAGGTGAGGCAACACAACAATGCACACCGTCAAGCGATTGCCGTGTGCAGGCATCACACCCATATACATCAACAGCTGAGTGCATGGATCTGTGTCTCACAATCTACAAAAGCAAACGATTCCGTGATGCAACAGCAATGGCACTCTTGTCGCAGGCTGGCTCAGTCTTCCCCATGCGACCACATCCATAATGAGTTTCTCAAACCTCATATCTGTAGGAATATCTGGAGGCAGCCTTGAGGCTGATGGATAGTAAGGCAATCAGAGTTGTGGTGACCGCAAACATCGGGAAAGAGCAGGCCCAGCTGCACAGGGGCACGCAGTTGAGACTGGGAAATGCATGAAACGCAGAGAAGACAAAGCTCAGGGAGCGCTAAGGGATCTTCAGGCATACTGCGCCGACATGTCCTGATGAAGCATAGTTCAGCACCGCTGAACATGCCTTGCGCATCTCAGTACCACTCTCGACCTATATGCCCAGCCCAACACACCTAGACCTTCATGCAACAAGCGAAATCCTGGGCAATTGCAAGGTGGATCGAAGCCTTAGAACAGACATTTGTGTACGTAGCTGCAAGTCGAAAACAGGGCTGTGGCAGGATTCCAGTGCATACAAACCGAGAGCATCAATACGTGAGCTGGTAGGATGTAATGATCATGTAGCTGGGAGGTGACGCGGAAGTTGGGCATGAATTGGGCTTTGGCTCCATGGATTTTATATGCAGGCCATGGTGATGAGAGTTTATGAGGAGAGATGCAGGACGCGGCTGATGCAAAACGATTCCCACTCCTCTTTGCATACCAGCTTTTACATGCCTGGTCAGTCAGTGACCTCAGAGCTGCTGAAGCAGGAATCGCACAAAAGGGCGACAATGGATATCACGCTTGTGACTGATGCCCCACACTGCTTGGCAGATCAAAATTCATCCGACCTGGCTGCACACGCACAGAACTGACACCTGTAGGATGTGTAGCTAGCATGTGTAGCCATGTTTCGATCCCCGTCGATGGATGTCCCCATCAGTGCATCGAGTGAGAGAAACGTTACCGTGCACGAAGTATTATTACCTAGAAGATGCTGGCTTTGCACTATGATGAGTAGCTGGACGACAAGCATGGAAAACATATACGATCTGGCGTAGTGATGTGTCTGTGGCCACCCAGCTGCTTTCAAAAGGGTGAGACCCGTTACAGGTACCTTTCGTGTCGACCGTGCAATCTTGAGCTAAAGGAGATGGGGCCCCATGGGGCGACATGGTCCTGGAACAAGCTTGCTAACACGTTTACGCGCTGCACGCGGACGAAGGACTATACAAGGCCAAGGATACAAGGTACATTTCGAGCCACTCTTCATGCGCCCCGCAATTGCCAGCATCACCTCTGATCGTCTGCCAGTTTCAAGTCGTTGTGGGAGTGCATCCGTGGTTAGTTGTTCAATTGTGGTTCTTTGGCGTTCACTGACCACTCAACATGTCGGACGACGATGTCACGTTGATCTCCTCTGACTCAAAATCTTTCACTGTGCCTCGTGAGGTTGCGGAGGAATCGGAGGCTATCCGCAACATTCTGGCGGACACGTCTGACGAGTCGTCTGTTCCATTAATGAACGTGAGATCTGAAATTCTCGAGAAAGTCATCACATATTGTCGCTTTACAGTAGATATGAAGGCGAAAGATGGGGAGAAGAGCAGCAAGTCCACGGATGAGGTGCGCGAGCTTTTGCGACATCCAACAGCCTGGCCCACTTCAATAGGCCTGCTCAGGTCGGAGACGAGTTTGACGCACAGGTGAAAGCCTTCAATAAGGAATTTTTACCTTCAGACAATGGCCAACTTTTTGAACTGATTTTAGCAGCAAACTACCTGAACATCAAAAGTTTGCTTGATATCACCTGCCAAGCCGTCGCTGAGCAGATCAGAGGGAAGACACCCCAGCAGATTCGAGACAACTTTGGTATCGAGGTAATGCTCAATCCCAAAGCAGTATGTTGTGTGTTCCCATGCCCTTTTGTGTGTGTGTGTGTGTGTCAAACCTGTCGCTGCCTTTCTGAATACAGCCCAGTGGTGTACAACGGCACATAATGTCTGCACGTAGTCATATGAGAGTTGTGAGTTCGAAAAACATGCGAACTTGCAGAACGATTTTACACCCGAGGAAGAGGAGGAAGTCAGGCGGGAGAATCAGTGGGCATTTGACTAATCTCGGCAACCCACTTGATCATTCTGACACGGCCTTCAGCTGCCTGCTGAGCACTGGATTCATACAGTATTGTGGGATATGTCCCAATGTTGGTGAGAGCAATGTCTGTCAGGTCATCCGCATGCAGCTGCTGCCAACTGTGCACATGTGCGTAGCGCTAAGGTTGGGTGTGTGGGGTTTAGGTTTGACAATGTTGATTGTGTGCGACTTCGGCCCTTGCTTTGTGTTGATATGTTGAAATACTCGGCGTCACGTCAACGCGTTGAGAGCTGCAGTCACCGAAGCAGCAGCGCTTCGCTGTTCGCACATCATCATGTATCACAGACCATGAGGCACTTCGCTGTGCCCGGATCCATTCGAAGTTGATCGGTGTAAGGGTTGTCAACGTATGCATTTCAGAACATGGAATGCAGTCTGCAGACGCTGCTGCCACACTGCACGCACAGGCCACCATGTCATTACCTGGTACATAACCGCTCTGACGCCAACACACAGGCAGAATGCAATTTTGCGTGCCAAAAATTTTGGTGTTCACTTTACATTGACAGTTCGACCCGTGATGCATGAAGGCCGAATAAAAAATTATGATATTACGCAGGACCAATGGGGTTAGGTCATGAATACAAACCCCAAGTATCATCGGCTTGGGCGGTGCACTGCTCAAGCCGACAGATCATACCTTTCAGTGAAAGCATTCAAGATCTGCCATGCATGTGTAGATACGAAATGCTGTGACCCACCCCTTGGGTCTTTCAGAGCGTCGACCTTCACTTTTGGTAATGAAGGTTGGCTGGCCGCCTCTCGCAGGTCAGTCTGATTGCTGATGAATGGCTTGCAGGCAGCCTTGGACTCGCGCCCTGGTTCCATACGCATCACGCCGTAGAACTTGCCTGTCTCTTTCTCATAGAAGACCAATGCTGCGGAGAATTGGCCGCCTCTTGCCACGCACTCCTACATGGAATGTGAACTTTTCCCGTCAGTGAATTCTTGCAGCGCTGGCAAACTCCCTGTTAAGTATGGTTTACGGAGCAAAAAGGTCATAAGCACGGTAGTATCCATGAGCTCTTGGAATATAGCAGACCCCTCGCAAGTTAAAAGTCACACAGAGTGGTATTGCTGGACACGGACAGAGCCCACGGGTTCACTTTTGAACTCGTGTCTCGTAGCAAGCAGGTGAGACAAGCACTGCCACAACACAGCACGAGGGCGGCAAGTGACAGGTGTGCACATGATCACCAAATCGAAACGACAGCTGGCCAGCGTTTATTGCCATGGCCCGCGCGCCTGCTCAAGACATGCACATGGTGTTGAGATGCTGTGTGAGCAGCCACACCCTGAACTGGGGGAAGAATTTGTAATCCAGATTGAAGACAGTCTTGCGCAAGTAGTGTTGAGTCAGGGTCTGACTGCGAAGCGGCAGCACAAACAGGTCCGTAACACTAACCCAAATCTGAGGGATGGCCTGTATGCCTGCATTTGGGTTCTCGGACGATCGCAGCCACTTGTCTGCATCTTCATATGATCTGTCAGGCACGGCTGGTCCAGTTGGCGGGGTAGGCGCAGCGCGTGCAGCAGTGGTAGCAGGAGCGGGGCCCGCTGGCGCAGGAGGTGCCGGCTTCATGGGAGGTGCAGCGCTGCTAGGAAGCGACACAGGCTCGACAGGATTCATCGAGGGCGGCACCAATGGCGGCGAGGCCTTGCCAGCCGGCTCCTGCGGGGGCGGTGGCGGGCGTGCGCGCGGCTGTGCGGCCCTCTTCGCCTGGAGCTCCACAGGAGTTGGCAGGTTGCGCTGCGCACGTGCCTTGCGGCGCTCGCCCACGATGTACCGGATAATGCCATCGCCATCTTCGCCCTGCATGAACGTTGGCCAGTCGACCACGATCACTCATGCACAGCACCCAGGGCCGCAGAACATGTGCGGACCGGGCTGGCATGTGTCTACGGCACGTCCACACAGCAGCAGGGGAACGGAGGAACGTACAGCATCTCTGGCAGCGGCGATGCCGGACATGAGCTCCTCGTCTGGGAACTCGATGAGGTGGCTGACAACGACGGGCTTGGAGCCGAGGAGCTGGCCATTGAGGCTGTTGCAGGCAGGGCCCCCATCGTAGTAGTTGACCTCGATTGCTGCACACCCTGCCTCCTCAAACCCACGTACCTGAACAGCGCGCGGGCCGTGCCGCGTGTTAGCCAACGGCACTGTGTGCGAAGACGCAGGTGTACATGCTGTTCTGGAGGATGTGCAGCTCATGCCTCGCTTTCACACACACCGAGGTGCATAGCCCGCCACTGTGCACACGGGCAAAAAGGCGTGGAACCGGGCGGCAGAAGTCAAGAAGCAAGTGGACAAGCGGCAGCAGTCTCGTCATCAACTGGCCATGCTCATGCCAATGACTAGAGACTCGTCAAATGCTCATGCAGCATGCCGACATTCGTCATGCGGCAGCAGTGAGGTGAGTGGTGGTCGGCATACATGAGTTGGCATTCACATGGCACACAACCAGTGGGTGCCAGGGGTTGTGGTGAAACGATCCGCACCTGGCGCACATCAAACCGTGGCAGGTACTGCTGGAACGTGCGCTTCTGCTGGGCGGCTGACTTGCGGAGTGTGGTGGCGTCAAGGTTCTTGCACAGCAGGAAGGGAGTCACAGGGATGGAGGCGTCCTCCTCTCGAAAGTTGCGTGCCTCCAGCATCGCCAGCGAGGCGGTTTCGCCGCTGGCCTACAAACCACGCACAGCATGAAGCCTGACTGTCATGAAGGGCCTCCGCAGCACCCCCCACCCTGCTGGGGGACTGGTGCAGTAGAGACTGGTGCACAAAGTCTGGGAGACGCTTGGCGGTGGTGAAGCAGCGCACACGGGCCGTGCCAGTGCATGGCCTATGCACTCACCGCAAATGCAATTCCTGGGTGACGCATGCCTGTAACACTCAGTGGGAGTGGGAATCAAGCAGCAAAATGGTGCCTGCAAGATGATTGACCATAGACCGAGCTCTGATGGTGTTACAGAGGCAGTGTAGCAGGTGAGCAGTGGTGAAGGGTGTCAGCACAAGCTGTGAGACTGCTGAATATCATCTGGAGTAAAGGCACTGGCGCACCGCGTGCTGCATACCTGAGCAGGGCCGGGTGCAAGATCGGGGAAGTCTTCGACGTGCCTGGCAGAGCTGCCAGCGTCTGGAGCCTCGGGTGGCTGAGCGCGGGCTATGGCCTGCTCCACGATGGCCTCCGCGCCTGTGGCCTCGACATTCTCAGCGTCATCTGCGGCAGGCAGGGATGCTCTCAGGACCCAGCAGTAGTAACGAGGTGGTCAGCTCAGTGCCGAGGCTTGGATGATCTTGAAAGCAGAGGCATGAGCCAGAGCACTGACCCACACACATGGGCTGCCTTTTGAGTTTGCTCTCAGGAATCAGCATTACACGCAGGATGCAGTGCCTGTGTATGCGGACGGGCGATGATGTATGTTCGGGTACGTGCATCCGAAGAAAATGTGGATGGCCGGTGCCCAGTGTACTGGCTGACATGCCCTTGCACACAGCTGCTGTTTATCAGTGGGCAGGCCGGCAACGCACCACGCTCTCCAAACTCCACATCCAGCACCTTCTTCTTCTTATCCTTCTTCTCCTTCTTCTTGTCCTTCCGCTTGATCTGAGGCACAGCTGAAAACACATCATCGCTCTCGCGGGGCTGCACCGCGGCGCTGCCCTCCTGCTCGATCATGCGCTCCACCTCAGAGATGTCAGGCTTTGGCACGTCCGGCTTGGGCGCCTCCTGTGCACGCGCCTTCTGGGGCTTCTTTGGGGGCACCGGCACCTGTACACGTCCGCGTGCTGTCACAAACGCATGACCCACCCCCACAGGCATGCACTGCAAGCCACCTTAGATTACCATTGTATTAGTGGTCGTAAGCTTAGTAAATTTAAAAAGCCAGATGTGGTGACTGTGCTGAATCTCAACAGCGTAACCGCACTGCATCCAATTGCAACACACAGCAGGTCTGGTCCAACTTGCAAATCTCCAAACCACGTTTGTGTTATTATTGTTCTGTTCAAGCCAATACCATACCACTTGTGCTGCAAAGCCTAGTCTGCTGCCCCCAACACGGTCGAGATGGCAAGCATGACTGCGGTCACAGGACTGCGTGAGCACATGCTGAGTGTGAACACGCACCCCATGACTCGGCACCAGGCACAAACAATGCAGGTGCGGTCCAGCAACAACACATGCATACAGGCGCACACCTGCACGCCATCGAGCCCGACCAAGTCCGGCCGGCGTGCCGCCTCTTTGGCCGCCTTGGCAGCAACCTTGGCCGCCTTCTTCGCCTCCACATCGGCGGCCTTTTGCTCCTGCTTGCGCTGCTCCTCTGCCTCGGCCCGCAAACGTGCCACCTCCTCCTCCTCCTGCTTCTTCTGCCGCTCTTCCTCATCGATGAGGTCCTGGTGCCACTTTGCATGGTACCACACCTCCGCTCGGCGAACGCCCCGATCTTTCTCAATGGCTGTCCTGACGATGCGGCCATCGCAGCCGGCCTTGAGGCACTTCATCACAACGCCCTCCTTAGACAGCTGCTGGCTCGTGTTCTTGGCATCCATCTTGCCCCATGGCTGCTCCTTGGAGTGCAGCCCACTGTAGGTGAGCGATCGCAGGCAAGAGGGGTGGTGGCAGCGCAGTTCGTGGCCCTACAAGCACATCTCGTGTGATGCCAGGCCGACATTGAATCCTGCCTCTGCTGGATTGCTCTGCAACCCTGATGGTGGACCTGACCCCGAACGTGCAGGGCTGGCAAGAACATATTCGAGCACAGCCCTGTCGTGTACACATGCTTAACAGCTCTTGAATTTCACCAATGTTGCGCATTGGGTCTTGAAAACAATCATGAGAGACCATCAAAGCACGCACAATCCTATGGCAAATAGATGAAGATACAATCATTATGCACACAAGCGTGCAGAGCAGCCTTCGCGTATAGTGTGCTGTACCTCCATGTGGATACATATAATACGATGTTGACATAAGATGATGCAGTTCTGACGGACAGACGGCAGCACTGTGGCACGCTGGGGCAGAGTAGTTTGTTGTTGCCTTGTCGATGTTGTGCTAGATGCTGGCAAGGGCAGACCTTCTCACAGTCGATCCGGAGGCGATGGGCACCCGCCCGGATGCCATACTCCTCGGGGTCATACTTGCAGACGAGTGCAGCAGCATTCACCTTTTGATTTCCCTGCAAATCTGTCTGCAGCTCCTTCAAACAGCATGTGTACACCTTGGGATTTTCCTCATCCTCTTCATCGACGACAAAGCCTGCATGCACACAGATTCGTTACTGGAGGGTGGAGGGTTAATACATGCACACTTCGGTGCCTGGCCACGTGGACGCCTTCAAAATCTAGATTCAAGAGGCAGCTACAGAGTCAAATCAGATTCTCGTGTGTAAGAAGACTTCTCCCAGACGAGGAGACCAGCCAGGATATACCTTTTTCAGCCCGCAGCCGAGTACGTTCCTCACGCTCCTGCAAGAAGAGCTCCTCTGGACGCTCGGCGCGAGCTCGGACCTCCCCTCCATCCTGTCGTCTTCTTGCAGCCCGAACTTTTGCTTCCTTGCGTTCAATCTGTTGTACATGCTGCAATACACCAAAACCTCAATGTACACGACCCAAGGTGACCTTGGTCAAACTCTCTGACTGGATCAAGGCAATCAGATTTGCATACGAGAGGTAAATAAACCTGTTTGACCTCCTCTGTGATGGGACCACGCTGGAGATTAGGTGCAGGCCGAGATTGGCCTGGGCGGTTGTAGGCACGCGGCTCCTGCTTGCTAGGGGCAGCAGCGTCCGTCGCTTCTTCACCCTACATACCATGAGCAGATGCAGAGATGAATCAAATGACTATGTGTACGTTTGGCACCCACGGCATGCGTGCCAAATGCACAGCATGATGGAGCCACTCACCCCATCTGAATCCCAATCATTCTCGTCGCCAGATCCAACCGAGCCCTGGATGAGCTCGGGCATGTCATCCTCAGCATCTGAGGCGTCCTGCAAGCGTGATTACAGTTCACTTTCCTGAGCGCTCCTGCGTCGGACCCATCCTGCCGCGACGCTCCAACGACAGGTTGGGTGTTCGGAGCAGAGATGCGAACATCAATTACATTTGCTCTCGTCTCGGGATAGAATATTCCAGTATTTATGGCCCTTACGAACTTCGGATCAAGATTGCCGGCGTTGACAGTCTTTTCAACGACATCGAAGTTCTTGTAAGGCAACGTTGAGCGAAGATTTGCGAACATGGTCTCAAAATGCAGGAATTTTCATGCTTTCATGGCAGATTGACGGATGCGAAGTGTTGATTCTGCACGCAGCGACTGTCTCCGAGATGATACAAGATAACTTGTTCAAATCCCATCAGCTGGAGAGACAGGATTTCCCGTCGTGCATCGTATTGTGTATGATCTTCTCAATTGTCTCAGCGGCAAGCAAAGGCTGTTTGAATGCGCTATGCTCGCATGCTGCATGCACACGCAAGGTGGGTTTTCAGCGGCCAGCGCAACAGTGGCTGACGGTGCAAAATTCACGCCGGTGCACCAGCTTGCTGTTGTTAGCGCGTGCATCCTTGGCATGCACATGTGCACCTCTAGACACCAGAGGTGCACAGGCTGTGACCAGCTTTAGTCAAATTGTCTTGTGCACAGGCACCTTGCTACTAGCGCCCGGTGCCATACATGGCTAGGCTGACTCCTAGCCATTGTGTTTTGGCCTTCTGTTCAAGTGGATGTTCCCTGTAAGGTGTTACATCCACTCACCCCTGTCATTGCTGACACAGGCTTGCGCCTGACAGCTGTGCTTGAAATCTCACGTGATTGAAATTGCAAGCATATCCATGGACTCTCATATCAAGCATTCTTCTATGCGCGGGGAGCACAGCGTGGTACACTAAGTGCGGTTGGAATGGTACAGCGATCGATGCACAGGGCGACTATGGCAGCATGCGTGGGCCCCAGAGGTCGTCCATACGGTGCATGCGCATGCTCCCGTCTGGGGGCTAGCCGGGCTGGGGGCTGAGGGCTGAATGTGGCGAAATGGTTCATTATGGGGTCTGGCGTGATGCCCGATTTCTTTTATTTTTTTTGGCTCAACTGCTGCCAGGCGTACATTCTGGAATATACTACTGCAGTGGGGCAGCTCCGCATTGCCACGCGCGCAAATGATGAAGTACCTGCATTCACCATGGATAAGACAGTGCTTGGGACATGCACGAATCAGCCGCAGCCGCCATCGGATAGCGGCCCCCCGACAAGTGAGATACGTTACAGAGTGGACGCCAGTGTTCAAAAGGTCGTACTTCACGGCTGCAACAAAGAGCATGCTCCTGCGCACGCCTGCGCACGCGACGTGCATCCAGTATGGCATGGAGCTCTGTCGCATTGTGCACGCCCTGGCTGCCATGCATGCGGTCCTGACCCACGCCGCACAAACAATCAACTTGCAGGTCAGGTCGTTGGCGGCCGCACCGGCGTGGGTGAAGAACCAAAGCATTTCCGATGCTGTCATGCTCAGCGATCTAGGCGTGCTTGGTGTGCTTGATCGTGTGTGGACTGAGCATGCATGCCAACTAGTTGGTTCGCATGCGCACCTCCAGGGTCTGATCAGACCCGTTCTCATCCACCTTTGTCTCCCAAACCGCAGCTGGCCCAGGTATTAATTTCACGGGAGCGGTCGTGTGGACCTCCTCGATTGCCTTGGTGGGACGCGTGGGTGCAGCGTGCGACCACGGCCCACACGCTTGCATGCAGTCAACTGCACTGCCTACATGCAGCTGCGTGCTGGTTTTGAGCAAGGAGCAACAGGATGGTGATCTGGGCTTGTGAAATCATACATGCACAATAGTGTTGCCTCATGGGTACTGCGCCATTGTCAGGGTGACATTAAGCAAGCCAGCTCCCTCAGCGGCTGTCTACGCGGCTGCCTTGCCAAAAGTTCCCGCACGGTACCACCACGATCATTGTCGCGCGGGTCTCTGCCGGCCTGCCAGCGGCGTCACCCCACACACTCGCTCCCCCTCTATCTCAGTGTACCTGACCATCGCGCCGCTATCCGCTTGCGTGTGTCACTTGCCAGTCGGCCACTCTGTAGTACATGGCACCGTTGACCGCCCGCACCACAGTCAACGTTCCTTGAATTCACATGAGGTGTACGACGGTATTGCCCATTGACGGTGGATGATCGGGCGGAGCGCCGCAGGCGGCACGTTGAAGATTTTGCTCCTCTTGTTCCTGTGCGTCCAGGTATGTTCGCCGCGCCGTGGTCTGGACTGCCTGCCGCATGGAGTGAATCGTGCCACGATGCCAGTGGATGACCTTGTTGCCTGCTCCACTAGCCACGTTACCACTCCACGGTCTTACCCGGGCCTGGCCTCGATGTGCACTGTCCGATCCTTGTTCACCCTGTCAGGCAGTCTGATCACGCATGTCCCACGGTCATGCACGAGTATAGTGCCTGCGTTTCTGATTGGCTCGTCTGCATGCGTGCTGCGGTCGCACTCCTCTTATGCAGTGGCGGTGGGCTTGCCGCCTCTTCCGGCATGGCCATACATTAGGGCATGGCTCGGGAAAATACGTGTTTCTGTGGGTGATGCGTGTGACTCCTCCTTTGACAATGATTTCAATGGGGCAAGGTGGCTTTACTTCCACCCCTGTCCGCAGCAGTGCCGTGGATGTAGTTTTGGGCGTGGCGCCATGTCCGACGTGTTTTCTGCTGTGATTTTCTTTGAGTGGCCTGATCTCGTTGGTTGCCCGTATGTTCCTTGTTCTTTGCCATGGCGCTGGTGGTTGGTGAGCACTCTGGCGGCATGGAATGCAGACGGCATGAGGTGTAGAAAAGGCGTGAAGGGCCTTGCATCAACACCACCTCAGGAGGATAACGGCAGCATGCACGGCACCTGGCGCGTCAGCCTGGGCACAACGGCACATCCTCTGGTGGCGGTGGCCCCACATGTACATCGACCTGCATCAGATTGCGAGTGCAGTTGTGTGCTGAGGATGACACGGCTCAGGCCAGCTGTATGTTCACAGCACCACCGGCGGCCCATGCCACGGCAGTCACAGAAGGATGCTACCGCCTGTGTGGCGCAGCGGTTCACACTGCCTTCACCACACCCCGACGCACCCCAGCGAGCCAACCAAGCGGCCACAAATGTCAGAGGAATCTCGCTCGTGGGTGTGCTCCACAGCAACATGCACGGGCAGGATTGGCCTGGGGTATGCATAGCCTTGACAACATCGGTGCGGGCTGCACCGTACAGCAGGGGACCCTCCCGATCTTGTCACCTGACCTGGTCCCAGTGCGCCTCTCTGTAAAGCTCTGGCCGTGGATCGCGGCTGAGCACGGGAAGCGGAGCACGGGATTCTAGCACAGGTCGTGGTGAGCAAGGGCAACGACGTGCATGGACTGCCTGTGTGCATTTGCAGTTTTTACTTTCTGCGCCTGCAGGTCATGATTCACGTCCCGGGAAACATGGCAGCTGCAGGCTCCATGGCAACCCGGATAGCGACAGACAATGCAAAATGCCATTGCTGTTGCATCAACGCCACCCAGTTTTCTTGTGGGATGAAAATCTAACGTGCTATTTCGCGCCCACTGCTACTCCCTCGATCGTGCTGCTGGTCGGAGCTGCAAACCACCCTTCTCGGCCATGGAGAATTCTGTTGGGGAGGCAGTCATTTTGGGAGCTAGCACTATTGCAGCCACAGTGCCTTCACTCTACAACTGTGGTAGCGACGCCCGCCCAATGCGCCCTGGCCACCCCCCCACCCACCCATACCTCCTCCTTCCTCCCTCCTCCCCGCGCACCTCTGCCATTTCTCCTCTGCCCCCCTTCCCGGACACTGCTCGTACTGCCGGGCTGGCTATGGCTACAGCCCCTGGGACCGGTGCCTCGCGGCCTCGGAGGTGGCCGTAGCGCGCGGCTGCGCGCCAGTGTAGACTGCTAGTGTCGAGTCGGCGCCCGCCGGTGGGCCCGGAGCATGCTGACTGTGTTTGGCGTGCGCGTGCACTGTGTGGTACTGGGTTGTACTGCGCTCGGTTCCTGCGGTGTGTGTGTGGTGTGTGTGTGTGTGTGTGTGTGTGTGTGTGTGTGTGTGTGTGTGTGTGTGTGTGTGTGTGTGTGTGTGTGTGTGTGTGTGTGTGTGTGGTGTGTGTGTGTGTGTGTGTGTGTGTGTGTGTGTGTGTGTGTGTGTGTTGTGTGTGTGTGTGTGTGTGTGTGTGTGTGTGTTGTGTGTGTGTGTGTGTGTGTGTGTGTGTGTGTGTGTGTGGTGTGTGTGTGTGTGTGTGTGTGTGTGTGTGTGTGTGTGTGTGTGTGTGTGTGTGTGTGTGTGTGTGTGTGTGTGTGGTGTGTGTGTGTGTGTGTGTGTGTGGTGTGTGTGTGTGTGTGTGTGTGTGTGTGTGTGTGTGTGTGTGTGTGTGTGTGTGTGTGTGTGTGTGTGTGTGTGTGTGTGTGTGTGTGTGTGTGTGTGTGTGTGTGTGTGTGTGTGTGTGTGTGTGTGTGTGTGTGTGTGTGTGTGTGTGTGTGTGTGTGTGTGTGTGTGTGTGTGTGTGTGTGTGTGTGTGTGTGTGTGTGTGTGTGTGTGTGTGTGTGTGTGTGTGTGTGTGTGTGTGTGTGTGTGTGTGTGTGTGTGTGTGTGTGTGTGTGTGTGTGTGTGTGTGTGTGTGTGTGTGTGTGTGTGTGTGTGTGTGTGTGTGTGTGTGTGTGTGTGTGTGTGTGTGTGTGTGTGTGTGTGTGTGTGTGTGTGTGTGTGGTGTGTGTGTGTGTGTGTGTGTGTGTGTGTGTGTGTGTGTGTGTGTGTGTGTGTGTGTGTGTGTGGTGTGTGTGTGTGTGTGTGTGTGTGTGTGTGTGTGTGTGTGTGTGTGTGTGTGTGTGTGTGTGTGTGTTGTGTGTGTGTGTGTGTGTGTGTGTGTGTGTGTGTGTGTGTGTGTGTGTGTGTGTGTGTGTGTGTGTGTGTGTGTGTGTGTGTGTGTGTGTGTGTGTGGTGTGTGTGTGTGTGTGTGTGTGTGTGTGTGTGTGTGTGTGTGTGTGTGTGTGTGTGTGTGTGTGTGTGTGTGTGTGTGTGTGTGGTGTGTGTGTGTGTGTGTGTGTGTGTGTGTGTGTGTGTGTGTGTGTGTGTGTGTGTGTGTGTGTGTGTGTGTGTGTGTGTGTGTGTGTGTGTGTGTGTGTGTGTGTGTGTGTGTGTGTGTGTGTGTGTGTGTGTGTGTGTGTGTGTGTGTGTGTGTGTGTGTGTGTGTGTGTGTGTGTGTGTGTGTGTGTGTGTGGTGTGTGTGTGTGTGTGTGTGTGTGTGTGTGGTGTGTGTGTGTGTGTGTGTGTGTGTGTGTGTGTGTGTGTGTGTGTGTGTGTGTGTGTGTGTGTGTGTGTGTGGTGTGTGTGTGTGTGTGTGTGTGTGTGTGTGTGTGTGTGTGTGTGTGTGTGTGTGTGTGTGTGTGTGTGTGTGTGTGTGTGTGTGTGTGTGTGTGTGTGTGTGTGTGTGTGTGTGTGTGTGTGTGTGTGTGTGTGTGTGTGTGTGTGTGTGTGTGTGTGTGTGTGTGTGTGTGTGTGTGTGTGTGTGTGTGTGTGTGTGTGTGTGTGTGTGTGTGTGTGTGTGTGTGTGTGTGTGTGTGTGTGTGTGTGTGTGTGTGTGTGTGTGTGTGTGTGTGTGTGTGTGTGTGTGTGTGTGTGTGTGTGTGTGTGTGTGTGTGTGTGTGTGTGTGGTGTGTGTGTGTGTGTGTGTGTGTGTGTGTGTGTGTGTGTGTGTGTGTGTGTGTGTGTGTGTGTGTGTGTGTGTGTGTGTGTGTGTGTGTGTGTGTGTGTGTGTGTGTGTGTGTGTGTGTGTGTGTGTGTGTGTGTGTGTGTGTGTGTGTGTGTGTGTGTGTGTGGTGTGTTGTGTGTGTGTGTGTGTGTGTGTGTGTGTGTGTGTGTGTGTGTGTGTGTGTGTGTGTGTGTGTGTGTGTGTGTGTGTGTGTGTGTGTGTGTGTGTGTGTGTGTGTGTGTGTGTGTGTGTGTGTGTGTGTGTGTGTGTGTGTGTGTGTGTGTGTGTGTGTGTGTGTGTGTGTGTGTGTGTGTGTGTGTGTGTGTGTGTGTGTGTGTGTGTGTGTGTGTGTGTGTGTGTGTGTGTGTGTGTGTGTGTGTGTGTGTGTGTGTGTGTGTGTGTGTGTGTGTGTGTGTGTGTGTGTGTGTGTGTGTGTGTGTGTGTGTGTGTGTGTGTGTGTGTGTGTGTGTGTGTGTGTGTGTGTGTGTGTGTGTGTGTGTGTGTGTGTGTGTGTGTGTGTGTGTGTGTGTGTGTGTGTGTGTGTGTGTGTGTGTGTGTGTGTGTGTGTGTGTGTGTGTGTGTGTGTGTGTGTGTGTGTGTGTGTGTGTGTGTGTGTGTGTGTGTGTGTGTGTGTGTGTGTGTGTGTGTGTGTGTGTGTGTGTGTGTGTGTGTGTGTGTGTGTGTGTGTGTGTGTGTGTGTGTGTGTGTGTGTGTGTGTGTGTGTGTGTGTGTGTGTGTGTGTGTGTGTGTGTGTGTGTGTGTGTGTGTGTGTGTGTGTGTGTGTGTGTGTGTGTGTGTGTGTGTGTGTGTGTGTGTGTGTGTGTGTGTGTGTGTGTGTGTGTGTGTGTGTGTGTGTGTGTGTGTGTGTGTGTGTGTGTGTGTGTGTGTGTGTGTGTGTGTGTGTGTGTGTGTGTGTGTGTGTGTGTGTGTGTGTGTGTGTGTGTGTGTGTGTGTGTGTGTGTGTGTGTGTGTGTGTGTGTGTGTGTGTGTGTGTGTGTGTGTGTGTGTGTGTGTGTGTGTGTGTGTGTGTGTGTGTGTGTGTGTGTGTGTGTGTGTGTGTGTGTGTGTGTGTGTGTGTGTGTGTGTGTGTGTGTGTGTGTGTGTGTGTGTGTGTGTGTGTGTGTGTGTGTGTGTGTGTGTGTGTGTGTGTGTGTGTGTGTGTGTGTGTGTGTGTGTGTGTGTGTGTGTGTGTGTGTGTGTGTGTGTGTGTGTGTGTGTGTGTGTGTGTGTGTGTGTGTGTGTGTGTGTGTGTGTGTGTGTGTGTGGTGTGTGTGGTGTGTGTGTGTGTGTGTGTGTGTGTGTGTGTGTGTGTGTGTGTGTGTGTGTGTGTGTGTGTGTGTGTGTGTGTGTGTGTGTGTGTGGTGTGGTGTGTGTGTGTGTGTGTGTGTGTGTGTGTGTGTGTGTGTGTGTGTGTGTGTGTGTGTGTGTGTGTGTGTGTGTGTGTGTGTGTGTGTGTGTGTGTGTGTGTGTGTGTGTGTGTGTGTGTGTGTGTGTGTGTGTGTGTGTGTGTGTGTGTGTGTGTGTGTGTGTGGTGTGTGTGTGTGTGTGTGTGTGTGTGTGTGTGTGTGTGTGTGTGTGTGTGTGTGTGTGTGTGGTGTGTGTGTGTGTGTGTGTGTGTGTGTGTGTGTGTGTGTGTGTGTGTGTGTGTGTGTGTGTGTGTGTGTGTGTGTGTGTGTGTGTGTGTGTGTGTGTGTGTGTGTGTGTGTGTGTGTGTGTGTGTGTGTGTGTGTGTGTGTGTGTGTGTGTGTGTGTGTGTGTGTGTGTGTGTGTGTGTGTGTGTGTGTGTGTGTGTGTGTGTGTGTGTGTGTGTGTGTGTGTGTGTGTGTGTGTGTGTGTTGTGTGTGTGTGTGTGGTGTGTGTGTGTGTGTGTGTGTGTGTGTGTGTGTGTGTGTGTGTGTGTGGTGTGGTTTGCTTTCATGCCGGCGCTGCTTCGTTCTGGCATTTGCTCGTGCGGAGAGTGGCCTTGGTGCTTGAGGTGGCATATCTGTCTGGTTGCGTGTTGCCTGGTCTGTTGCCGCACGTCATGCAGCCGCACGTCATGCAGCCGCACGTCATGCAACAGTGTTGTACAACCTTGATGAAGCAGGGCACCAGGGCCGTGCAGAGGCATGGTACTAGTGGCTCTGTGGCCTGGCTGAAGACTTGGCTCATCTCTTTATGAAACGTTTCGCTCACCCGATACCGTGTTTGTTTCCAGGCCGAAGGATTGGGAGTGCTCCGCGGGAGCTCCGCAAGATTTGCTCTTTCAGGCCTTGGTGTCCACGTGGCGGGCCGTGCGGCTGCGGCGAGGGGCTGCCAGTCGGCGTTTCGTCAAGCTGCGCACGCCTACCGCGGTATACCGTCAATCGATCGAAAGCTTCGGCAATAACGACGCGATCAATGGTGTCACGAGCTCGTTTCATCAATTATCGGCATGCTCGAAAGAGCGTGGGCACTGAGACAGCCGGCAATTGGGTGTTAATTCACAAGTGACACGGAGCCGTGCTTACACGCTGTGATACATCAGGCACGACTAAAGTGCATCTCGTTAATGACTCTCTGCTGAACACTGTGATACCATGTCGGCAATGTGGGGCTTTCCCTACGCCGCACGCACAGTCGCCGAGCACTCTCGCAGCCGTATGCCCGTCTGCAGCGGGCTATATTACCATAATGGGCGCGATTTGCGCATCAACAAAGCTCATGCGGTGAACGGTAACCGCAAAGGCAAAGCCGATTCCGACGAAGTCCTATTTGACGTCGACAAAGGTTGGTCTCCAAACGCGGATGAGCTGGCCCAGCAGATCCAGACGGCGATCGAGGATTCGCAGGAAGAAGAGTACTCCTCCAGCGTTGGCGGAGAAGGAGCCGATCAAATTCTTTTTTCCACGGCTTGGGAGGTGCGCAGCCCACCCGACTTGGCAGATGGATGAGCCGTCCGGGCACATTCCAGTGCGGCCGGTCGTGATGTCATTTTAGGAACTCAATCACGATTGTGATGTTGTGCTTTTGAAGTAGGATGAAGTTTGGAGCGAGGAGGTGTCCGGTGGAGTGGATGTTTTCCCAGATGATGGCAGTGATGGTGAGGATGATCTGACAGCAGACACATGGCTCGATGCCGGATGGTCCGTCTCGGTGGTCGAGCCGGATGCAAAAATGCCTACTGTCAGTGAAGGCCACGGGCTTGATGAGCTAGACATAGATGCAGACTCTATACAGACATCCAATCGGCAGCTCCAAAGGGAGCTTACGGCGCCGGATGGCCAAAGGCAGTCTGATCCTGCAGCAGCTGCAGGTGCTGATCACCAGCAGGATACAGCGTGTCGCATCCAAACACTGGGCTCTAAGATGCTGAAGTTCTTCACGCTCTCATACGGCGTGTGCACATGTTGAAATCAGGACAATATGATCATGCATAGTTTGGCTTGCGCGCAAGATCTGCTCGCGCGTGAGGCACATCATTGGTCGGAAATGGCATCTTCATTGCAGGCAAGAGGGTTCCTCTTGCACCTGCCCAGCTGAATTTCCATGCTGTATCTGCCAGAGCCTTCGGCTCAGCTGGCAGCAACTAGATTGTTGAGCTATATTCTGCATATCCTTCATCACTCACACTTACCCACATTACCACCATGCGGGGCCGATATAGTAATCTGGTGATTGCGTGTCATGAGCAGCAAGCCAGATTGCGATTTGTGCTCAATCAGCCTGAATCATGTCGGCTGAGACAGTACCGCCCATCTTGGCTGCACTGCATGCCCCTCATTGCAGGAAGCAGGGGAGCATGCCATATTCGCTCGGAGACAGTGACGTAAACTTTCCGGCCATGTTTACACCCGAATTGGGATTGACTCCTGACGCCTCTCTGGAACTTCCAGTCACCTGCTCCTGGTTAGGCTGAAGCAGTACCACTCTCACGACCTGTGAGCATGCTGCAGAGGATGCCCTTGCATCGTTGCGGCCGCATGATGTCAAACGCATCCAGGCTGAGCAGGCCGACGCGCTGGAGAACGAGAAGATGATGACACCAGCGGAGCGCAAGAAACGGCAGCGCGCCAAGCAGCGGCACACACGGCTGCAGATCATTGCAGGAACGGCTGCAGGTGTGGCTGTGCGACAGCAGACACTCATCTGGATGCAAAATATGCATGTGTGCACAGAATCACAATTACACATGACTGGACACACACCTCAATGCAACACATGGAAAATGTGCAAATGAATGCACTTAGAAGCGTGCTGCATAGCCAGGCCTTGCTCTCTGCCTTCACCACGCTTGTCAGTGGTGCTTTTATGCGTCTGGCAATGCAGCTTGGATCCACTGCAATGTACACAGTAAAGCTGCACATGTAGGGAAGCGCCTTTACTCCCCAGCTGGAGAGCAGGTCAGGCCTATGATGGAGAAGGTTCGAGGGGCTCTTTTCTCAATGCTCCTGTCTGGTACAGTAGGCAGAAGTACCTTCCCACAGGGTGCTCGATGGCTGGACCTCTTTGCGGGGACGGTAAGTTATCCCGATATCTAGAAGCGCTGAGCCTGTGTGACTGTGTCCGCCTCGCAAGAGCATTGCTTCCAGACAGATGTGCTGGGGCACCGCTGAGATATCACACAGCATCATGACACGGTTGGAGTGCGTGTAGTCTAGCTTGCTTTCCAGGTCATGTGTCTGTGGCTGTGTGAGCCTAGATGTGTAGGCGTGGGTGTCGCCAGCACTGATGTCTTCATGGCTGCACTGTTCTGCTCTTTCCTGCTTGGGTGGTCCATCTGCCTGGGCTGTGGTCTGTGATATGACTACTGCATCGCCCCTCCGTTGTGTTTATTTGGCATGAGCTGATCTATGCTACACGACGCTATACCCCATACCAGGAGGAGCGTCTTGTACTGTCGAAAAGGCGAGGCCTGTAAGAATAGGACAAGTGTGCAGGGAGCCGTTGGGCTGGAGGGACTGTCACGGGGGTGTGCTGAGGGTCACTTTGTGGAGATGGACTCATGGGTGATTGGTAAATGCCTCAATCCAAATGTTGAGGCCTCTGGGCTCACTGGACAAGCCATTGTACACCAGTCGTCTGTAGAAGATTTTCTACGGCGCAGCTTGGAAGTGCCCTCCTTTGCAGGGGGTGCCTTTGACTACATATCTGTGACTCCACCGTACATGATGGTCTCCTACACCGAGCTTTACGACCTGCTAGATAAAAGTGCCCTTGTGCATGACACAAGCATTGTGATCGTCGAGTATGCAGCTCAAAATAAGCCGGAGGTGCGGCAGACTGTAGGCCCCCTGCAGCTAGTCAAGAGTAGGAGATATGGCAGGACTTTTCTAGCGTTGTACGCCAATACCGTTGTGTAGGCAGGAGAGTAACCCCGGAGAGCAACCCCAGACGATATGTGGTCGAGAGTACATGTGGCTACAGGTCACGCCAGACCGATCGCTTGTTGCAACGTACAGCTACACGTCCCAAGCTCCGAGCGTTGGCTCCTGTAGCAATCTGACTTCGGTCACCTTGCAAAACCTTACATAGGTTTGCAAGCCTGTGTCCTATATGCAACCCTTTGAACGAGATCGCGTGCGACACACTAGTACTCGGGGTCGAATGCATGCCATGAAGCAGTCCGCGGCGCCGCATGCTAGAATATGCACGAATGTTCGATCGTTGACGGCTAAGCCCGGTTGCAACAATGCACGCAGAGGCTTGCAACACACGGCATAGAAAGTTAACGCGACGAGAATCTCATCCTTTTGGAAAACTTTCAAAGGTGCGGAGCGTACCATCTGCATACCTCGTGGACTGAGATCGACTCTGCAAGGATGTCAGTACACAAGTGTTGTTGCAGATTTGCCTGTTCCAGACGTGGGAGGTATAATTCCGAGGACCATGTCTGACGGGTGCGGTTTCACGCAGGATCCGTTATGCGCGCCCGTTTTACGGCTGCCTGCGGCATGTATGCACGACGTTGCCACGCGATTGTGCGAAGCAGTTGCCCACAAAGCCGATTTACAAGTCTGACGTATGATTGCTGTCACTGTCGATCCCATGTGCAGCGGTAACGATACACCTGCTGAGGCGCCTGCCCCAGCTGCAGTCCCCACAGAGTCGCTTGATCAGTCTGCGGCGGTTGAGATCGTTCTGAGGAAGGCACTTGCTCATGACGGTCTTGCTAGGGGGCTGAGGGAGGTTACGCGGTACGATATCACCGAATGTCCCTGAAGGAGCTCGTGATTCTACTTGCGTGTTTTCAAGCAGTTTGCTCACAGTGCCCCCTGGCAAAGCGTGGAATGAATGTGCCAAGCTGCACATATTGGCAGGGCAAAATTGCGCGTAATGATCACATGCACAGGCGTGAGTTCGCAGATATCCTGTGGCATGCTGTAGGGCCATCGAGCGAGAGCAGGGACAGCTCTGCATTCTGGCAGATGACTGCAACCAGCCAGACTACAAGAAGCTCATCGAGCATCTGTGCCAGGAGAAGAATGTAGACCTGGTGCGCGTCTACAAGCAGTGAAAGATTGGCCACTGCGACAGGTTGTCCACATGTGCTTACATGCCCATGACTACAAATCACTCATTCGCTACATCAAACAGCGCATGCTGTGCGTACCATGCCGTTTGTTGCAGTGACAAAGCGTTCAAACAGCTTCGTCGTTCTTGCCGTGATCGTGGTGAAGGGACCATGCTCAACATGAACTTTTGTTTGAAATCAACCATTTCGAAACGTTCCCATGCGTTTTGAACCACGCTGCTTTATTTGCGATCCTCGCTTGCCTAGGTGTGTCGTCAACATTCCGCATGTTGATGGTCCGTGGTCCATGCAGCTCACAATTGAGACCAACAAGAAGCTGGGTGAGCTCGTTGGTCTGCACAAGCTCAACGCTGATGGCGAAGCGACTCGTGTTGTGGGCTGCTCTGCTGCTCTTGTCACAGATTATGGTGAGGAGACTGAGGCTCTCAAAGTCCTCAAGGCCAACATCTCCCGACAGGGCTGATCATGTTTGTCTAGACTCATGTAAAGGGGCTCATCGTTACTCACTCCGTGTACAATGCTCAAGTTGAAGAGTCTTTGCAAACAAGAACACTACCCATAACATCGCCTCGTGCCCCCCGAGTTAGTGGAGACCCAAGATAGTTCCAATTAGGGAGCATGTCCTGTACATTTGTCTGTTGGCCCTGAAACGTTGTGTTCGTATTAATGCCACCATGACAGCGGTGTTGCTTTTCTTGTCAGTGCGGTTAGTGAAGACTGCACAAGTGAGAGGTACTATCTGGTTGCATCATTTGGCCTCCATTGCCAATCCGCATTGTCGTGAGATGAGATGCGTGTGCTGCTGTACTTCATCTCGAAGCTCAGGTGGTCAAAACGTACCATAATGCACACTTGAATACCAGAGAGACCATGTCCAGGGTAGCACGGCTCACGGGTGTGCAGTTCGTGCCAGGTGATCGCCTGGCCGGCTCGCATCTGCTGGGTAGCTTGTGAGTCTAGACTCTAGTTGTACGTTCGCTTGGTGCACTGGATCGGAGCCCTTCGATGTAACAGTGAATATCGGAATAGCTGAATTTATGGAACCTGTGTGACACTCACCACCACCAAGCCAGGAGAAAGCAGGCCACACAGCTGCGTGTGATCTAACAGGCAGTTCTCCAGCTTGCAGTCAAACAGGCCAACTCACTCAACGCCAAGCCACTTCCACCTATGTTTATCTAAATGTCACCGCGGGCCAGTGCCTCCGACTTCTCCACCACATCCTCAATGGCCCCAACCATATAGAAGGCCATCTCTGGCAGGTCGTCATACTTGCCTTCAAGAACAGATGTGAAACCACTGATGGTTTCCTTGAGGGTGACATACTTGCCAGGGGAGCCAGTGAACACCTCCGCAACCTGGAATGGCTGGCTGAGGAATCGCTGAATCTTGCGTGCGCGAGAAACTGTGAGCTTGTCCTCCTCAGACAGCTCGTCCATACCGAGAATGGCGATAATGTCCTGCAAGCACGATTGGCGAGTGGTGCGAAAGCCACACGTCTGCGAGTGACTGCAGCCAGTGCATACACACACAGTGCACGAACAACATCCTTGTCAAATCATACCTGCAAGTTCTTGTAGTCTTGCAGCACCTTCTGCACTGCACGTGCAACATTGTAGTGCTCTTCGCCTAGGATACGCTTGTCAAGCATGCGCGAAGTAGAGTCCAGGGGGTCGACGGCAGGGTAGATTCCAAGCTCAGCAATTTGACGGGACAGCACGGTGGTAGCATCCAGATGCGCAAAGGTCGTTGCCGGCGCCGGATCGGTCAGGTCATCAGCAGGTACATACACAGCCTGCACAGACGTAATGGATCCGGCCTTGGTGGTGGTAATGCGCTCCTGTAGCCCTCCCAGGTCAGTTGCCAGAGTGGGTTGGTATCCGACAGCAGACGGGATGCGTCCAAGCAGAGCAGACACCTCAGAGTTGGCCTGCACAGACATACCAAAGTGATTTCCAATACCCGCACCCCAGAATAGTATTATACCTGATTGGTCATATGCCCAAGGTCATATACCAGGTATCTATGTTTCGAGAATAGGACCAGCAAAATGCCCCCCAGCAATAAGACCGTTCAGCACAACCAAAAATAGGGGATCTATCACTATGGTCACAACAAGGGCCAAACGAAGCACGCAACCACGAAACAGAAACTCACCTGTGTGAATCGGAAGATGTTGTCAATGAAAAGAAGCACATCCTGGTTCTCAACGTCACGGAAGTACTCAGCAATGGTGAGGCCTGTGAGGGCAACACGCGCACGTGCTCCTGGCGGCTCATTCATCTGGCCGTACACGAGAGTGCACTTCGACTCGCCTCTCTGCGCCCCAGTCTTGATGACACCGGACTCGATCATCTCGTTGTACAGCTCAGTGCCTTCACGAGTGCGTTCTCCAACGCCCGCAAAAACCGAAAAACCGCCGTGACCCTTGGCAACGTTGTTGATCAGCTCCATGATCAGCACCGTCTTCCCAACACCAGCCCCTCCAAAGAGACCAATCTTGCCTCCACGCTGGTAGGGAGCCAGTAGGTCCACCACCTGACATGCACCATTAAATCAGCGCAGGGACAGTACATGACTCCAAAATAGTCACACGTCCATGTTAAGGGCTCAGCAATACAAAGACCATGATGCACTGCTGACATTTCAACTTGCAAGTACTTACCTTGATGCCAGTGACGAGAATCTGCTGCTCTGTAGCCTGTTCAGAAAAAGCAGGTGCCTCACGATGGATTGGCCAGTGTTCGTTGGACTCAACCGGGCCACATTCATCCACTGGTTCACCGATGACGTTGAGAATGCGACCAAGCGTCTCACGCCCAACCGGGACACGGATGGGAGCTTTTGTGTCCTGAACCGGCTGACCTCGAATAAGACCATCTGTGCCGTCCATAGCAATCGTTCGGACTGTCCTGTCTCCGAGATGCTGTGCGACCTCCAGCACCAGACGCTCAGCACGTCCCTGGACCTCCAGGGCAGACTGAATGGCTGGGAGTTCACCATCCGGGAAGTCCACATCCACGACAGCTCCAATAACCTGAATGAAATTGACGATCTTGTACTGCCTGTTGCAGTGACCAAAGGGCGTCATCGCATGCGGAGGGCATCCAAAAAGGCATGCACACCTGTGAGATCTTTCCTTCTCCCTTAAGCGCAGAAAAATCGACCTCTTGCCCGAGCTTCTCAAGAGTCACAGTTTTGGCATAAATGTGCTTGTAGTCTTCCATTTTTGCAAGCTCCTCTTCGGTCATCGTACCAGCCTTTCTCCACGCCTCCAGCTGTACGCGCTTGCTCCATTCTGCCTGGTCGCCCTCTAGTGCCGCACGCTTTTCCTGTGCGTGCTTCGCACGGATAGCTGCAGCCTTCTTCTCGTCCTCTTCTACCTTGGCCGCGCCGTACTTCGCGATACGGTAGTCGCGGCTGTCGGTGGCTTTTGCAGGTTGTGCAGCATAAGCTGCAGCTTGCTGTACCCGCGAGAAAAAAGAGGTAGAGTCGGTTCGCGAAGTGCTGGCCGCCTGCCTCAGTGCGGATTGCGCTAAGCGGAACGCCATCCTCGGGATCTGCGCGTTCACGGACTTGGTCAAGGGCACACTGATTCACCTGAAGATCTCCTGGATGGCGTAACTGAAATTAAATAGTTCACTGCAGAATCAGGAGCGCTCATCAGCCCCGTGCACACCAACGCCGATGCCGGGTTGCAGGTCAACAGACGATGCAAATATGCTGATTCCAGACTCCCGTCACGCAGCTTGTCTGTTTGATTAGATACATGCAGCTACGAGACCAGGACTGTCCGCGCATGCCATGAGGTGAGCAGCGCTCGCGCACCTGTTTGCCAAACGCAACCGAGGCCAACAGTGCTTTGCCCCTAAAAGAGCATCAAATTAGGCAGGGCAACATTAGAGATAGTGCGGGGTGGCCACCGTCACTTTGTGTGCAGTTCTTGCGCAACAGCGAAATGAGGATCTGTGGCGCTCAGAATCTCAGACGGGCGTTGGCGGAAAAAACGCAAATCATCCGGGTTTTGGTCAAACGGCCGTACAGGGCCTGCGCGATCAAGTATGTCCAGCTAGGGAACACATGAATCTCTATGGCAATGCAACAAACTTTCTCTATCAAAAGATATCTGTTCGTGCGTGCTGCAAGCTGTGATCACTGTACTTGTTCCCAGTTGCAAGGCATGCGGGGCAAGAGTGGCATGCCATCAAGCGCGTTGTTCTGCATCACTGAAGTCGCCCCCCAACATCGACATTAACGTTAACAATACATGCCGTCGGACTCTAGCATTGCGAGCGTGCCTGTTGGTAGGGGTTGAGGCTCTTCGGTGTTAACAAGCGTAGCAATGGGAAACTGCATTGGAACGCAGAAGAAGGCGCACATTCACCGTGGAACGGTAAAAGTCAAACTCAGGCGCTAATATGCTCTGCAATCAGAATTTTGTATTTTATGCCTGTATAGTGGCGGCTTCTGACAATGTCGCAGTTGCAGTTGTGGCTACCCGAAGGCCCGTATCCGTCAGGCGACGCCAAACAGCCGCTGCAGGTATGCTTCGACGCACAGATGTGTGCTGCAAAACGTGACAGCCCTCATTGTATTGCATCATATCGCGATTGCTGAATTGCCGGCCAGGCGTGCCGACTGAACCACTGACAATTGCAGAAAGTGAAAGGCGATGGAGGTATCCCCACCCACATGCCCAAGGTGGAAGAAGGTGATACATCGTGCTCTACATCTTGCCTATGTGCCCCTCCGTCTTCATTCATTGTTCAAGGTGGGCAAACGCACACCGTTGTGAATGCAAGTGCAGATCAGACACGGACGTCCAAAGATGCAGAGAGTGCATCCAGTGATCAAAGCTTCCTAGACCACACGCCAGCTAAATCTGCGTCTGAATCAACTCAGCAGCTTGTTCAGCCCAAATGGAATTGGAAACCAGGGGAGATGCTAGGGAAGGGTGCATATGGATGCGTGTTCCTGGCGATTCTTGACACCGGCGGTTTTGCTGCTGTGAAGCAGGTACTGCAAGTCTTGCCATTAGACTCTAATGTCGCAATATAAGGTCCCCATGACTCCAGTCCATATACTGAGCAAGTGCAGCGTAAACATCATGACGCTTGCTGCGTTCAGGTGGAGCTAGTTTCTACTGCGAATGGGAATGACAGGAAGATGCAGGAGTGCGTTAAGGCTTTGGAGGGAGAAATTTTGACCCTTCAGCATTTAAGACACCCAAACATAGTACAGTACCTTGGCTTTGAACGAACAGATCGGCACATCAACATTTTTCTTGAGTGGGTTCCATGTGGATCTATCCGGCAAGTGCTGGATAAATACGGTGAGCCATCATTCAGTTGCGTGTTGCCTTGGCACACACTGTCATAACAAGGTACCCGTTTGCAACTCACAGTCGTTGACCGCTCCTGACGAAACATCGAGAATGTGATTACGCAGGTCCAATGGATGAGTGTGTAGTGCGAAAGCATACACGGGCAGTTGTTCAAGGCCTTCACTATCTTCACAAGAAGAGAATTATGCATCGTGACATTAAAGGGCAGAATGTTCTAGTTGACAACAATGGAACAGCCAAACTCACTGATTTTGGAGCAAGTGAAAAGATTCACACAGTAGTTGAATATGCTACCAAGGACGGTGCGATTATCGTGTGCCTGGAGGATGATTTGGAAACATCCGAGCCGGACCTCAATAGCCGGTCGTCAAGTATTCAACAGATTTGCATCATACCTGTGCATCGTGTTTCTGTCTGTCAACGCAGTGCTGTTTGAACATTTTGTGACAGCAGCCATATCATGAATGAATGTGACAACACAATGCTCATGCATTGCTTCCAATGTCATGACAACTGGTCATAAGCATGTTGGCTTGAACTTCTGTCACTGCGCTCTTGCAGATGCCCAAGCTGGGAGTGTGAAAGGCACACTGTACTGGATGGCGCCTGAAGTGATGCAAGGCAAGCATGTCGGTCGAGCTGCTGACATCTGGTCTCTGGGGTGTCTGATCACAGAGATGTGCACCGCGAAGCCACCATTTGTTGACCAGCTTTCGAACCGGCATAGCCCGGTATGCGCTCATTCAGCACATCTGACTGCTGCCGTAACTGCATACATGTAGTCACAGCTGTATACAGCAAATCGACGGATCCGTATTACACTCAACTGCTTGGGTTGATCAGCCATGCGAGGTAATAAATGAAAGGTGGCATGTATGATGCAGCTGAGTGTCATGTATCACGTGGTCAATGAAGGCAAGGATCCTACCATCCCAGAAACGCTATCCAAGGATGGCAGAGAGTTTTTGAAGTTGTGCTTTGAAAGAATCCCAGAGCGCCGAGCCAATTGCAATCGTCTGCTGCAGCATCCATTCTTACAGCCTCTGAACGGCAACTCAAGACAGAACGAGCCGGTTCCAGTTGCAGCGTTCCACCCACCTGTCAATGCGGTGTTCAGCCCGATTCAAGAAGAGAGCGTTGCCCCAAGCGCCTCTCTCTCCGGTCTTCGCCCCAAAAGTATGCATCTTTGATCTCAGCTGCGCTAGATCTGCCATGTTGGATTTGCTCTGCCATTATGTTGGCCAGTCATAGTTGCATGAAATGGACTGCTCTTGAGTACATAAAGCTGAGGGCCCGCAGATGGTGCAGCTCCCGATCAAAGGAAGAAGGAACAAGAGTATGTCATCGAGCCAGCACTTGGCCCTAAAAGCTTGGAGGGAAACATGCCACGACCGTCAGTAGTGTCCGCTACACCTGCACAACCTCCAAACAAGCGGCAGTTTGGCAGTCCTGTGCGACCCCACATAGATGTTGCTCAATCAAGCTCGGGGCAACCTCCAAGGCCATCCACACAGCAGGCCTCGCTTTGCCCAGCGCCGCTTGAGGACCCACTCAGTAGCAGCAGGCCTGCAACCGCTGCAGCGTGTCTGGAGCAGTCTTTTCCAGCTGCAACGCCACCCCGTGTGGAAGAGTACCCGGTTGTACCTGATGACCCTATGATGGACGAAAGCCCGGAAAGTGTGGCCCTTACACCTCACATAAAGCTTGCCTCTGACATTCCGAGTGCTCTGCTGAGTGTGTGATCGTCAAGCTAGGCGTTGCTGAAGTGTGATCTGCACTGCAGTGGCATCGGCAGAAATCCGACCTGTCCAAGCACCGCATGTCGCAGCTAGCTTGAACACTTTCAATCCAATGATGTCCTACACTGATGACACGTATCAGTCCATCTTACCTGGCCGTTTGAAGCCTTTCCTGGCCATCCCCGAGGCAGTTCCAGAACATCCAAGTAAGCCCACGAACAGATGTACGCGTGATTCTAAAAGCTGCAAGTAAATGTTTGCATGCAATTTGTGCCGTTCTGTAGGTGGATCTGATATGGCAGCTTCGGTTCCTCCACCATCTTCAGCGGAAGTCCAGAAAGAGCGACCAACTGGTGTCGACGTCACAAACCCAGCGGACGTGCCTGATCCACATCTTGGTGATCACTTTCAGCAAAACCCTCTCTTCGGGATGGAATCATCCTTGACACAGAGTCACATTGGCTTCGCAAACGCTGCTGCACTGGGGATCTTAGCTCCTACAACGCCAGGTGTGTATAACTGTCGCTCCACCCTTTTCTACCAGCAGATGATGCTAGTGCTCATCGTCTCAAATCAAGTTTCTCTTTGCACTGGATACACGATGAGTGAGCTACTGCCTTTCGGTCTGCAGTTGGAAAGCATGCTGCTTTGGCCCCCATATCCGAGAACATCACCCCGCGGGACTGGCAAGTCAAGCGCTCCGGACCAGAACATACTGCGACTGTGATGCCTCACACGGAGCAAGCTACGAAGATTGCGACCCCGGGGAGTGGGTTCAGTGGAGCATTCCTGCGCCCCACCGTGCTGCCCAAGCTGACGGATCCAGCCCGGCCAAGCACAGGACAACTACGCCATGGGGGTCCCCAAGCTCGCGCTGGGGCAGGAACCCGAAGCCAGGCTGACATGAACATGAAAATGGAGTATTTGCTGTCACGTGCTCGAGAGTCTCAGGCCCACAGCCGGGACTTGTTAGGGACACTACCACGACAGCCCAGTGGGACCACACCCTTTAGGGGAGGACGTGCTAGCGCATATCAACAATAAACAGACTCGGAACATGTTTGAAACCAAAAGTAGCCGTAGGGTGCGTGAGTGATGATGTGATCGGTCTTATGAGAGCTGTGTTTTCTGTGTGACATAGAATGCGACAGGTGTACGCGCCACAACATGGACACCTCAACTGGCTCCGAGTGCACTTGTAGTCACCAGGAGGCTGTTTGCAACATGGGCACTTGTGGTCACGAACGCTCTGCCGCGGCATGCCGGCAGCTGTCCGCGCGCAGTTGCGTGTGGGTTTTTTTGCATTGGATATCAAAGGATCTTTGCGTGGCTATTTTAATTGGGATCAAATCCGATCTGGACATTCACAGCGTACTATGTATTCAACGGTTCAGGTTGATTGAAATTCGTCGAACTACGCAGCGTAATTCTGGTCAGTCTCCACGCATGAATTGACGGTTGTGTGCTGTGTATCAATCAGTCTGCACATTTGTCTCAGTGTGGACATTGACATCAGGCACTTGAGTATGGCGGCTAAAGTCGTAGAAGCACCACAGCTATACAAGCAGAGTATGGATGAGTTCTTCAAAGTCGCCAAGTATCCTCTCGTAAAGCACTGTGACATGACAGTTGAGATGAAAGAAGAAGCTGTTGATGTTTGTATCACGGCAGTGGAAAAGTTTCCGGATGAACGAGAGAAATGCACACAGGTGATCTGCCTGAGATGATGCAGCCAGCGTTGGCCTTGTACTGCGAATGCATGCAACCACTTAACGAGATCGCAGCGCAGATGATCAAGGATACAATGGACAAAAAGTTTGGACCCGCTTGGCATGTTGTGGTGGGAAAGGGCTTTTCTTATGACGTCCAGTATGAGGTACTCACCAAGCCTGCAAGGCAATCTAGCAGCCTAATCTTACATGGATCACGACTTGGCCCTGAACATGGGTTAAAAAAGCCTGCTGGCGCTGCAGGTGAAGAATCTCCTGTACCTGTTTGTTGGGGGTGTGACAGGAGTGCTGCTTTGGAAAATCTAGGCATGATATCTTGACTGTTTGGCTTCACCAAACCCCCGCTGCAAAAGCGGCAAACGCAACTGCACCTATCGCAGCGCCCCCAAGATGCGCCAAGTAGGCAACATTGCCAACCCCCTGTACACAAGCAGTCCCCTGGAACATTTTGGCTACACTGGACATGGGACATTGGAAGTCGAAGTTTCTGACCTTTTTCTGGAAGCGCATACAGTGTATGATTGCTCGGACGTACCTTATAAGCGCCCATGCCGTCGTATGCCAACCACCCCAACCCCAGTGCCCAAGCGGGAGCCGGCACAATCCCATATATCAAATACGTAGCTGTTGGGTTCAGCAGCACAGAGAAAATGACAATTGCATTGACAGCTGCAGAAGCACCTAACCCAACCGATCTCCTGTCAAAGAAACTCTGTGCCAGTCCTCCTGTAATCGCTGAGGCTGCATATAGTTGTAGTAGCTGCACATCGACCACGCAACCATTTACTCTGACCCTCACGATCACGTATGCGGCAGCGACCTCGGCTTCCAGCTTGAGTGGGATGATGGGAACAGAGGCGTACCCGGCCGCTGCCAATAATGCCTCCCAAGCTGCTCCCAAAAAAGTAGAACGTAAACATATTTGAGAACAAGTGCATTGGTTGGGCATGTGACACCGCATGTGTCAGAAGGGTGTGAAGATATCCAGCCTTTATATGTGAGTACGACGTGGTGAAATGGGTTGACATGAAACGTTTCAAGGAATCTCCCTGCCACGTCATGAAAACACCGAAATTCACCAGCATAATACTGTATACTACGGTGTCTGGTGGCATCGACGAGAAAGATCGACGAGACCAGCTGATGGACGAAGCCCTACCGCGTTGTCCACCAGTACTACCCCAGAATGCGAGCATGCCAGGACGGCGCGTGCACTCCATTGCCTCCATGCGCTGCAGATGCGCGTTTCGGACAGCACTTGAAGTCGCGCTGCTGAGTTGTCGGCATAGGAAGGACTGTGAGGGCGCCGCATTGGTCACACGGCTTGTGGCCCGCCAGGTGCAGGTACGCCAACACCAAGCAGGAGCTGCAACGAAATCCCCGACATGAGATTTGATACTACTATCACGGACGAGTTGTCCAAACGATCGTAGCATAGCTGGCCTGCCGTGTGCAGCGCAGGTGTGCACAGCTGCCAGTCAGGCCCGCGTCAAGCCCGGTCAACCCCGTCGCTTATGCACACACTACGTATCACAAAGTAGCTTCAGACATGATCTAGTCTATTCCATTTCGGTATGCGAGGACCGCGTAGACATAAACGACTTCAGGCGCTCCTGCCGGTCGCACCAACTGCAGCGAAGGTGACCCAATGAACAATCGTGGACAGCAAGGAAGGACACCACTGAGTCGCGGCCGCCCCGCACGTGCAACAACGGACCGCAAAGCGCCACTTCGCACAACATCAAACTGGGCAATTTCTGTGTCCATCAGACGGATGCGCGCGGCAGGGCCCTCGCGAGGCCTCGGGTTCACTCATGCAGGATGAAAGCGGCTCATGCATGGGTCCTGGACGGGGCAGGTCTCGCGAGGCGTCTCCAGACGGCGACTTGAAGGCCTTACACATTCCGCGTATTTGTGTTGACAGTTACAAGGTTATATGTCTGTCTGGAGTAAGAGTATCGGCAGTGATCTCATCTCCAACCGATTCCGTGGACATTTCAATTCCAAAGTCTGCAGCTTCAACGCATCTTACCTCGCCGAAGCAGCATGATACGATCGCCTGGTAGCACTCGGGCACAACTGCGTAGCTCAATCAAATGTAGCCGTTCGATACATCGTGCGCCACAGGTCCGCGCTCCGTCGGTCTTGGTTCCGCAAGCCCAAGCTACGGACGCTCCAGTGTCGTCGACAGGTACGTGCTGTGCTGCAGCCCTGAACGGTCAATTTGATCATACTCTCATGGTAAATGTTCATGCTAGTATGCTATGTTGCAATTGTCGCCAGGCTATTGCATCTACAGTCCACATGTGGCAGTGGCCTGGCTTCCGGCATGCGTGATACCTGTGCGCCATGGCATACGGCAGAGCGACCCGGTGAAGCACGCCTGAACTCAACTTTCTTGACTTCGTCACGCTGAAGTGCGTTGAGTGCCGCTCGTTACCGGGTCTATCGCGTAGTGTGAAAGGAGGGGCTAGCGGGACCTCAAGTTGACATCACGGCCATGAGGCTGCTGCTGGACGTCGGCTTTGCCTCTGCAGTCGTGTGGTGCTCGTGTGACCTCGACACCTACCAGCACATTCTGCGACAAGCTTTCCTTTCGATCAGTCGTGGTCGTTCGGAGGCGATGTTTGTTCTGATGCTCACATGTCCAGCTGGGGCAAGGTCAGCGGGGAGATGGATTCAGGCCGTCTGGTTATGCAGACACGCACGGCTCGAACGAAGATCCCGAAGACATGATCCGGCAGATGCAAGAGTCCTATGATCTAGGACAGGACAGCTGCTATAAGGATGAGGTCATGCTCTCAGTGGTGGTGGTGGGTGCGTCGGGGGACCTGGCACGGAAAAAGATTTTCCCGGCACTCTTTGCTCTCTACTACCAGGGCTTGCTACCAAAACACTTGCAGATCGTAGGCTATGCACGCAGTAGCATCCCAATTGATGACTTCCGGGAGAAGATATACAGCACTCTTGGCTGCCGCATTGATGCCGGGTGCGCCCTGTGTACTGATCCACAGACTACATGAGCGGCCACGCGTAAGTGGTCACGTTCCTATACGACTATTTGCATGCATGCACATTGGGAAATCATGGCACCTGCCATGATCTGCTAACGCCTGGTGCAGTAAGGTCCGCCGTCAACCCAGCGACTGCGGCCACATGAATGCGTTCCGTGTCAACTTGGTAGCACGCTGCTGCAGGGAGGACTGCGACAGCCACATGCAAGAGTTCCTGAAGTGCGTATCATACGTGCAAGGCCAGTACGATGAGAACGAAAGCTATGAGCATCTCAACGAGCAGCTTGTGGTTGAGGTGCCCTCCCCTTCCCTCCATGCATAAGCCGGCGCATCGGCGCATGTCACCTGTGACGCCGCCGGCACGGGCTCAGCAAAAAGCTGTCAGTGCTGCGGCAACTTGGCCAATGTTCCCTGCAGGAGTCAGATTACAAGAGCGCAAACCGCATCTTCTTCCTGTCTGTTCCCCCGGGGGTCTTTGTCTCGGCCGCGAAGGGCGCGGCCGCGTCTGCCAGCTCCCCGTGCGTGCCCCCCTGCTCTCATCACCCCGCTGTGCTACCTCACCCAAACAGGAGTTGCATGCACGCATACAAGCTTGGTCCCAAGGTCACTGTGCTGCGCAAAATGGGGCAGTTAGACATGATTGAGGCCCGTCACGGCACGAGGGCGGCACATTCAGCTACCACTGCAGGCGCTGCCACGTTCGGCTTTTGCAACTGGGCCCCTCACCCGATCATCTGCCTGGCCAAGCCTCAACGCCATGCACTTGCCCATATGTGTCAGGAAAGCAGCACCCAGTGCCGCGTGAGGCGTGTGCAGGAGCGGGTGGACACGGGTAATCGTGGAGAAGCCGTTTGGCAAGGACCTGGAGAGCAACCGGCAGCTGGACCGTGACCTGAAGGAGCACCTGTCGGAAGAGCAGATATACCGCATCGACCACTACCTCGGCAAGGAGCTCATCGAAAACCTGACTGTGCTACGCTTCTCCAACCTCGTCTTTGAGCCCCTCTGGTCCCGCGATTTCATCCGCAACGTCCAGGTGTGGCCCCCTTGCGCCAGCAGCAGGGAGCTGCGGGCCACTGCGTGAGGCAGCCTGCTCGAGCTCGGCATGCAAGGAGCCCGCAGCTTGGCGTCCAGAACTAGTTTTTGAGCAAGCTGTGCATAGCTGTCATCTGCAGCACAAGATGACAGCGGCGCAGGACCCGCTCGCAATGGGCGGAGGGGCAGAAGCTGTCAGGCAGGGGAGTCGCTGAGCTGATTGGTGCAGCGCTGTACCATGTCGTGCGGCTCCGCACATGCAGCTGCTCAGTGGCGTGCGGCCGCATGCAGGTGATCTTCAGCGAGGACTTTGGCACAGAGGGAAGGGGCGGCTACTTTGATGAGTACGGCATCATTCGTGATGTGATCCAGAACCACCTCCTGCAGGCATGCTCACCTCACGCGTGACCACGCCACACTGCATCTGGCCCATGCTTCGTGTCTGCCTGCTGTGTGTATCCTGCACAGCAGCAGGCAGCCTCGCAGCATGCGAGGCGCAGCCAGCGCTGCTCGACTCATGCATGTGGCGAAGAGCCGGTCCTGTGCCAGCTGCATGCGTGCTAGTACTTACTCGCAGGGACAATGCGGTGTGCCGTTGAACCGTGTGGGGTGCGTGGTACTGGGCGGCGTGCGATACAGCTGTCTTTGCGCAGATCCTGGCGCTGTTTGCAATGGAGTGCCCCGTGAGCCTTGAGGCAGAGGACATCCGCAACGAGAAGGTGAAGCTGCTGCGCAACATCAGCCCCATCAATCAGGAGGACGTCGTCGTTGGCCAGTACCGCGGCACCAAGCTACCCAACGGCCGCGGCAACCTGCCCGGTGCGCCCGTACCACTCTGCGCCACTCACCCATGCCCAGCGTGCTGCCGACCACCTGCCCCACTTCCCGTGGGAGTGTTGGGACTGATTTGTGTCGCACCCTAGCAGCGCAATGGAGTCAGTGTGTGTGAACTGGGCGTCCACGTGGATGCGTTGCTGTTGGTCGCAGAGACAACAGCCCAGCATGCGGAGATGCATTCAGGTGCTGCACCCTGAACTGCAATGCAGCGACAGTGCCTGCTTTGGTGCTGCTGCTGGTGGTGGGGGCTAGGGTGCAGAGTGCGAGCACGACACTGGCGGCACTGCCGGACGCTGTGAGTGCAGGGTACCTGGACGACGACACCGTGCCCGACGACTCAATCACAGAGACGTTTGCGGCGGTGGCGCTCTTCATACAGAACGCTCGTTGGGACGGCGTGCCGTTCCTGCTGAAGGCGGGCAAGGCGCTGCAGCGGCGCAGCGCGCAGATCCGCGTGCAGGTGCGGCCCCCTGCAGCCACGCCGCCCGGGAGTCCATGGCTGCCCAGTGGTAGCGCACGACTGCGCCTCCCCTCACCAGATCACTGGCATGCAGTTCCGGCATGTCCCGGGCAACGTGTTTACGGCCAAGCTAGGCAAGGACTTTGACCGCAACACGAACGAGCTCGTCATCCGCATCCAGCCGGAGGAGGCCATCTACATGAAGATCAACAACAAAGTGCCCGGCCTCGGCCTCAACGTGACGCCGACGCGGCTCGACCTCTCGTACAAGGACGACCTCAAGGTCGGGCAGCTGCCGGACGCGTACGAGCGCCTCCTCCTTGACGTCGTCAACGGTGCGCCCCTAGCCCGCGTCAGCAGCCCCCGCAATTGCCGTGGCCACAGTGCCTCGACGTCGCGTGCTCGGCAGCTCTGCTCACGCGCTGCCTCACCTGCTGTCGTTCTTTCACGCTGATGTCTTTTGTGTCACATGAGTGACCTCAGAGTACTTGGCACATCTGCTCTGGGGCATTCACACAGGTACCATGCATTGTGGACTGGGGGGCGGTTGAAAGTCCGTGGCCGATGCAGTTCTGATCGCCCGGCCGGAGGTTTGCTGGTCATGAGTGCGGCGGTACTTGTGCAGTTGAGCCTCTGCTGCGAGTCTGGTGTGAGTGGCTGTGAATGTGCAGGGGACAAGCGGCTGTTCATCCGCAATGATGAGTTGGATGCGGCGTGGAAACTGTTCACACCCGTGCTTGAAACAATAGAGGGGACCGGGAGCGCCCCAGAGCTGTACCCGTACGGCTCGCGGGGTCCCATCTCTGCACACTACCTGGCCGCGAAGTATGGCATCCGCTGGGGTGACATCATGGAAGATGATGAGTAGGCGCCACGCCTGCCTGCCTAGGGGTAGGCCAGTCCGCTTGATCTGAAGGAGTGCTGTTGGCGGCACCTTGAATGACAGAGAATGGCCCACGAACTGTTCACCAGGTCACAAAGGCTCTGTGGACAGCAGTTCTAAAGCTGTCTGCTTGAGTCGCTACAATCATCTGCCCCGGCATGCTATTACGGGTGACCTGCTGCCGTCCCATTGGTGCAAGTGGGCGGCCATGGTGGAAGCATGCCGCATCACAGCGCGTTGCGCGACTGTGTTTCCTTGGAAGAACTGTCAACCTTCCCAAATGGCACCACCTGCATGACGCCATGGCACCGCTGATCGATGATCCAGCCATGTAATGAATGACAGTGCATGATCTCCAGCCTCGGGGCTGTCCAGGCAAAGTGCCAGTTTGCGATGCACACAAAGACCGACAAACCTGCCAGCGTGGTGAAGCAAAGCCACGGCCCCTGCCTGCCTGTGATCCTGGTACCGTTCGCTGCAAGGACTGTATGCCAAGGATGGCAGTCTGCCTCTGAACTGGAATCGCCGCCAGCAGGAAATTTTACTCGTGGATCACCACTTGTTCTCGTGTCGGTCCACTCGTATTTGTCCAAACACATTGCGGTCCACAGTGATCCATCCACTGCACAGTAGTGAAGATGGGTTCCCGCACAGGTGCGACGCATCACAATTTAAGCCGTGGCCGCAAAGTGGTACTTTACTTTCTCAGTACGTCAGACATATGACATGAGTCAGACTGGAAGTTGACAAGTGACATTCGAATGATCAGACAACAAGGTGCGTACTGTGGTGCCAAACAAGCAGCAACATTGCTTTTGAAACAGATTTGCGATGCTGGCCGCCCACGGGCACAAGCAGCAGAGCGGCGCAGGCCGGCCCCGCGTCTGGTCGTGCTGGCCCGCCCTGCCTTCCCGCGAGCCACCGTGGGGGGAGTGATGCGGCGCCGCCAGTGCCCTTCGCGCCCCGCCCTCAGGCCCTTGCCGGGCGGCCGGCGGGGGAGGGCTGGTATGCCTTGCACGGTGGGGGGCGTGAGCCCCCGGGCTCTCATGTGCGGGGGGCCCGTGATGGAATGCTCCAGTGGGGCCGGATGGAGTGGGGGTGCTGCTGTTGGGGGGTCGGTGGTGGCTGGTTTTGCTGGGGTGGGCAGTAGTGCGGTGGTGGTGGTTGCTGTGTGCGGTTGTGGCACGGGTGCCGTGGTGGAGGGGTGAGGGAGTGCGCATGCGTGTGGGCGCGTGGGTGTGGTTGTGTCGGCTGTGTCGGTTCGTTGTGGCTTTTCGCCTGGGACAGTGATTGCTTTGCTGGTGTCTACTTTCGGGGGGTTTTGGCCGTCTACTTTCCTTCTGTTGCCCTCGCTGCCGGGCTATTGCGTTCATCTCCGTGTAACACAAGCAGCAGAGATGTGCGTAATGCGAACGCCAGCCACGAATTGCTGGGGCAGGCAATCCAGGTTGTCGATTACCTTCACTAACAGCCACTCAGCTAGCGGGCGCCCAGAGTCCCTCACCCAACGCACGCCGCGCACCCGGCGCACCCAGCGCGCCGTCAGATGTGGAGACCTGTATCGGGAGCAATACAAGAGGTGCTCTTGTCACCCACATACGCGGGTATGCACAACCAGCTGCTTGTCCCGGGCCATGCCTGTCACATCAGCCGGAAGTAGCGCGAGCGGATCATGCAGCCGTTCTGGCATACGTCGTGTGCCACTGCGAGCCTTTCGACTGGCGTCTGAGATGACGTGTTCCAAACAGCGGTGGAGGGTTCTTGGCATCAGGCCGACGTTCTTTTCTCGGCCTACATTGTTGCATCCGCTGCTGGGCAGACAGAGCAAAGCAAGCGCAGCTTCGATCACGCCTGAAGTCGTCAACGGCGTGTCGCTTGTTTCGCTTTTTGTCGGTGTGTGTATTTCAAACCGTCCTGTTGGCTGGTCGTCTCCAGCAGTGGAAGTACGGGAGTCCCCGGTCAGTGGCAAGGGGGTGTTCGCTGTGGCAAGCATTGAAGCAGAAACCGTGATAGGGAGGTACCCAGGATTACTGCGCACTGCTCAAGAGGTGAACCTCCTCATGCCATCGTTTAATCACTTTCGTCGTTGCGTGTCGCAAGGGCCAAATTGTGGGTATCTGATGGACTCAGATGTGGCATCGTGCAGCTTCATCAAATTCATACTGTAAATGGCGAAAGTAGTGCATTCATGATCACAGTATGCACCGCAGATTCTCGACAAAGCTGAGAGGGCACCCAGCTGCAAGGCATATGCATTCCAAATTGACGATGGCCGCTTTTGGGACCCGACTGATGCAAATGGCAAGGTCTCCAGCAGACCAGGTGCTTTGTAGCCTCAGACTGATTGGTGCTGCTGACAGGTCACCACTTCAGCGCAGCACCATCCATGTATCCAGGTCCTGGGATGCCGTGGATTGAGATTGATCCGACACTGGCGTACGTAAATGAGCCCGTCGTTGGAGGTAACGGATGCAATGTGACAGTGGAAAACGGCGCATCACAAATGGAGCTGGTGTTCAGAACCATTGAGGAGATTCCAGTCGGAGCAGAGATATTTGTTGACTATGGTATGCAGTGACCGCACACCAACACCTCTTGTCTCAGCAGTTTTGACAGCTGAGCATTGAGGCGGGAGTGTGTATGCAGGCACACAGTACGATAGATCATCGTACAAATGAACATGGGTGCTGATTGTGAGTACGAAGGCTCTGCGAACAATTGTAAGACATTATGTCGGCCATGGCAAAGATGTAGACCAGTTCCAGATTGTTGAGCCACATACTTGTGCCAGGCGAAAGCATCAGCGCTGTGCTTACAACAAAGCTGCACAGTTTTTATAGTGGGCGAGACAGAAGATTCGCCGTACGGCACCGCGCCACCACACTACAACACGCGAAATCACACGACCAGTGGCCGGACTGTCAGCAGAGGCCGGCCTACTCCGCCGCCTGCTACGTCGTCGCTTAGGCTTGTGTCCTCGACCAGGACACCATTCACGGTTCGCCGCAACAGACATTTGCGACCTATACAAAACTCCGTGTTCCTGCACATGCCCCCAGGAACAAATCCCAACCCTGATCTTGTGTCCCTACTTTCGTGTCCTTGCGTCAGTCCGCTTTCCATTCATCGTCGTCGTCCTCCGGCTCCTCTTCCTCCTCCTCGTCAGGGTCAGCCTCAGGCTCGTAGCCCTCGTCATACTCAGCTGCTGCCGCAAGCGCCGCTGCTTCGGCAGCGACCTCTGCATCGGCCTGCGCGCTCGCTGAGTCGCCGGCCACTGCTTCTTCCTCATCCTCCCGCCCGTTTGGCTCCGGCCGCTCCACCGCAACGCCGGCGGCGGAGCCGTGTGCACGCTTCGCGTCCAAGGTTTCGTACATTGATGCCAGCGATGCACCGTCGCCATCATTCTCGGTGAACTCTGCTACGAACTCCCACAGCTCATCCATGTTTGGCAAGCCATCGTCACGGGGCAAGCTGGCGATCTTGTCGCCGATAGTGAGCATGTACTTGCGCGTCTTGGACTGCACACGGGCCTCCGGAATGTCCTTTTTGCGAGACATCAGCCGCAACTTCTTCAACTCCGGCATCACTGCCTCTAGCGCAGAAGAACATGTCGCCTGCAAACGTGAATCTGTCAGCACACAAGGCCGATAAATCTGTGAAAAGCACGGACATCATGCCAGGATGACTGCCGCATGACCCTGCACAAAGCATGGCTGGGCGGTGAACCAAACTGGATGAAATCTCATGTTCATCGTGACAGACACCAGCCAGCGCTAGCACAGCGGGCTTGAGAGGCATGCATGGCAGTTTTGGTGGGGTGCACCTTGTGCAACTCCGGGTCGCTCTTAGTGCGACGCCGCTTGTTGCTCGCCGCTCGGCGTTGCTTTTTCTCCGACACGGGCGGCAATGAGCCGCACTTCTTGCTCTTTCTGCCGGGCCTGATTTGGATTGCATTCGGATTGCGGGAGCGCTCAATCCTCTTCAGCAGAGCTATCACGCGTGTCTCTAGGTGCGAGCCTGCGAAAGAATGCCACCAATTCGAACATGGACCATCAGCAAGAAATGCCATAGCGCGTTCAGCAACACAGCGAATCAGCAGGAAGGACAGTGCAGCATCTGAGAATTACCTTGAGGGAAGTTTTTATCGCCGACCTTGGAACCATCCTTTACAGCACCGGCGAGTTTGTCCTGCAGCCCCAGCTGCTCATCGGCTGCTATCCGCTCCCAGAAGCCGATCCCATGGATTTGCGAGCCGAGTAGGAGCATCGCGTCGTCCTGCACCGTCCAGCCGTTGGACGGCGCCCACTTCGGCGGCGCCAGGAGCGTGTCCTCATCGATGCGGAACATCGTGTACGGCTCGGTGAGCTGCGCCACCTCTGCTGACAGCAGCCGCATTGCACTGATCTGCTGTGAGAACTCCAGTGCCTTGATACTAGCGCCGAAAAAGTCGACCTGCACATTATTTGAGTGATACCATGCCACGGCCTGTCGCAGTAGTGCACCCCCGCGTCTCAATGCAGCTTCGCACATGGGCTGGTGATTGATGTGACAAGTCAGGTGCAGTTGTAGGAAATTCATCATGTGTGTTGCAGGGCTGTGACAGCAAGACAATCTCGCTTCACGTATGTGGGTGATCAAAAGCGCACTTGAGCATCCTTGGGGTCTAGCCCTTGCACCTCCACAGCCGCCAGTGCATCACGACATGCGCCCTCCACCCCATACCACAGTGCGTACCGCGCCTCCGGCGGGGCATCTGCCAGCAGGCCCCCGGCATCAGAGCAGATGTCATCGAGCTTATCAATGCGGGCATACCGCCGCATGCCACGGATGAATGCGTTTGCATCCCGGCGCGGCAGGCCATCGCTGCTGTCCCACGCTGCGTCTGAACTCTCTGCGGGCTCGCCCTCAGCGTTGCAAAGCGGGGGCCAGGAGTTGACCTCGATCGTGACGACCGGCGCTGCCGCCTCAACCGCAGCACGGTTCCGCGCTTTCCTGCCTGCAAGCTGCCAGTCGCCAGCTCAGGCACAACTCGCTTCAAGCCAGCAGCAACCGTGCAAGGATGTGCGTTCGAGGAGAGGTGTCAAGGCCTGAACACACCGTGTCCTGGATGCCACTGGCAGGATGCAGAACAGCCGCACCTTTGTCATCTGGACCCGAGCCAGCAGCGCGCAGCCGGGCTGTGCGGGGCATCAGCTCGCCGTCCGGGCCGACATCATTTGCAGCAGCTTTCTTGCCCTTGCGCTCCGGCACCGTCGCGCGCTGCTCGTCCGTGATTAGGCGGTTCCAGAAGGTCGCGTCGTCCTCGTCGTTCTTGAAGGTCGCGACGCTGTTGAACGCGCTCAGCAGATCGTTTTTCTTGTCGTTCGCCTCCTCCTCCACACGCTGGTCTACGACCTCGGCGCGCGCGAGGATCGCGTCAATGTCTTCCTCATACAGCTGCTGGTCGCGCTTCTCCACGTCCTCCTTGACCTTGTCATCGCCGTTCTCCTCCTCGAACAAATTCTCTGCTCCAAAGCGAAGGATGGCCGCGAGCTCGCCCTTGTCAAACATGTCCTTCCCAGCCTTGCCACCCTCGAGCACCGTGCGACCTGCACGCAAGCCCCCATTGGCACATCGTCTCCGCTGTCAACTGCCATGCAACTTCAAATCCAAATTCCAAATCAACAACTGCACGTTCATACCAGCCTACCTGCTGGAGTTTCTGTGAGCAACGTGCAGGACACATCGTGGCCGTATTGGCAGGCGGTTTGCATGTGACCGGCTGTGGGGCAGGGGGGACGTGCCAGAAGTGTCCATGCGCTGGATGATGACGTGGTCCAGCACCATCTTCCGTTTCGCACGTTCAAGGATGTCCTGCTCGACGCTGCCCATGGTCACAAAGCGATAGATGTTCACGTGGCTCTTCTGCCCAATCCGGTGCGCACGACTCATCGCCTGCACACTAGCAACAGTCACATTCTTGATGTATTTCAACAGGCATGCGTGGGCTCTATGTCCACGGCCATTACAGCGATACCAAAGGCTGCGTCATTTTCTGGAGAAGGATGCGAGAACATGCCTGGAGATCGTTCTGGGGATTCCAGTCAGAGTCAAAGATGATGACGGTGTCAGCAGTCGCGAGATTGATTCCCAGGCCACCCGCCCGAGTAGACAGCAGGAACGCAAAATCCTGGCTTCCGTCTGCATTGAAATGCTCCATTGCTTGGTGCCGCTGCTGGCTCGGCGTCGAGCCGTCTAGCCGCTGGTGCTGCCACCCTCGCAGTCGCATATAGTCTGAGATGATGTCCAGCATGTGCACCATCTGTGAGAAGAGCAGCACACGGTGCCCTGCCGGCTTGAGACGCGTAAGCAGCTTGTCGAGGAGCACCATCTTGCCAGAGGTTCGCACGAGGCGATCGATCTGTGAATTTTCGTCTCCACGGCCCTTGTATTCCTCCTCCGCGGACTCAAACAGGAATGGGTGGTTGCAGCACTTCTTCAGGTCCGAGATGATGTTCAGCAGAGTCACCTGGCCCCTGCTGCCCTTGTTCAGCTCCTGCACCATAACATGCAGATCAGGCCAGGCCTCATCTGCCATAAAACGCAGCCGTACGAGCACAATCTGCACATCTTGCTACATGCAAGTGCAAGATTTTCAATGGTGAACTTCTGGATGATGTAACCAGAGAACCGTCCATATGCTGCAGGTGCTGAATGCCCTCGCCGGTGTCGTGTACGTCATTCCTGTCTCCCAGGGTGATATATGATATTTCCATAGTGCTGCTGCATGCAGCAGCCATGTGCATCAGGTTGCCGATGATCGGATGTGGCACTCTGGCTGCCTGCCTCATGTGCACTGCTTTCACTGCTTACCATGATACAGCTTCCTGCGTGCCAGGGAGAGATGGCATATGTATATTCGAGGTCTATGTAACGCCTATGCAGGGTAGGGGGGAGCGAGCCTTGAAGTTGCGCGTGAGTACCCACTTGTAGTATTGACGTTGAAGGGGCGTCATGTCCACACGAAGGATGCGCTCGTTTTTTGGGGGCAGGCTGCGCTCAACGTCCTTGATGACGCGGCGCAGAAGGTGTGGCTTCAGGTCCTGGTGCAGCTGGCTGACGCTCTCAGGATTACGGAGGTCGTACCGAAGCTCAAAGTCCTCGCACGATGGGAAGCGATATGGCTCGAGGAAGTGCAGCAGCGCCCATAGCTCCTTCACCGAGTTCTGCAGCGGCGTGCCGGTCACCAGCAGCTTGTTCCGGAACGTCCATGTCTGCAGCTCCCGGTACAGCGCCGACTCGTTGTTCTTCAGCCTGCATCGTATGTGTGTGTTGGACCACTGTAGTCAGCACCAGTACTTGCAACAATTATAGCAAGCATGCAACCAGCACCAGGGGCGCAATGCTTTGGCAGAATGTCACTGGAAGCGTACAATTAGCACAGGCAAAGTGCTTGCACGTGCACCAGACATGCGAGCTTGGGTGGAACGCATGGATCTTGCCGTGACCATCGGCCAGCCAGCAGAACATGTGGCTACCTACCTGTGTGCCTCATCCACAACGAGAAAGCTCCAGCGGATCTGTGAGAGGACCTCCGAGTCCTTGAGCACGAGCTCATATGTTGTGATGAGGGCCTCAAACTTGAGCTCACGGTCAGAGCGGCGCTTGTTGAGGAACTCAAACTCTCGGATGACCTCCCGGGATTTAGTGTCCCCAACATACACCACTGCGTTCACCGAAGGGATCCACTTGCGGAACTCTCGGATCCAGTTGGGCACCGTCGAGAGTGGCACAACGATGAGGAAGGGTCCGTAGATATTCAGGACCTCGCTGAAGTACCCAATCAGGGATGCACACTGCATACATGGGTATCTGCATTGCAGGAGTTCGGCCACAGCGGATTGCCCACTGATAAAAGCATGCAGATCATGGTCACCTCAGGCTCTGCTCTGTGTGCGCCGCATGCGACTGGATATTTACGGGACTGCAGGCTAGCCTGTGAACAACTTCTGTACACGCGGTCCATACAGGACTCGACCACATGACCATGGCCCAGGTGTGACATCCCAATGTAACTTCAGCATGCAAGATTGCATGAGTCGATAGGCAAGCATATATGATGCAGTCTGTATGACAATACGCATGAATGTCTTCAGCACACTCAATGTATCTACATATGGAGGACGCCAGCAGCATGTGGGGAACGCAGGCCGGCTTGTGCAAGCAAGATGTGCTCACCTGCACAGTCTTTCCAAGACCCATCTCATCTGCAAGAATGATGTTGGTGTTGTTCAGCCAGCCGTAGATCATCCAGTTCAAGGACTGCAGCTGGTAATCACGCAGAGTGCCACCCTTCAGGAACGGGGGTTGCTCTTGCAAGGCACGATGGCGCTGCAGGAACATGCGGCGTGCCATGTCGACACTCTGTGGAGGCAGCATGATGCGCTGCTCCCGCCGCAGGTACTCGTCCACCTGGTTCTGGCCCCCATGCTTAATTACATCCTCCACCAGCTCCCAAGTGTTCTCTCCATACGGCAGTCCCTGCCACTTGCAGAGATACTTCTTCTCAGTCTTGTTGTCTGTGCGTTCTGCCACAATCCGTTCAATCTGGAGTTAAGCATGAATATGGTCAGCATTCGTTGTGCGGCCTGCAACACACAGACTGCACCCACCAGCAATCACGCAGCGCTCGTAGAATAGCCCAAATTGGAATCATCCAAATAAGGTACATCTGCTGGACCAGAGGATTGTATGCACAATGCAATCTTGTCTACATTATCACATGCATGCAGGACATGCATATAGCTTAACAATGCAGTGAACAACGTGCATATGCAGCAGGCAATGTACAAACCACACACCACTTGGTGCTGCAACGACATCTCATACTCCATTTGTCGTTCAACGTCAATGAGCTCAATCTCCTCACGCGTCAGGATACGCCGCTTACGGTCCAGATCCTCCATGCGTTTGATGTAGTTTTTGACACGCTTGTACCCTGCCAGCTGAAATAGCGTATCTCGTGTGTCCCAGCTGTTGTGTATGTGACTCCAGTGCCGCCACTTCACATAGAATTCTTGATTTGCGTACTTGTCAGTTGGGTCATATACAGTCGTTTCGCTGTCCCTGGACACAAACAGCCGATGGTAACTGCCAACAAACATGTAGCTCAAAATTGCGTTGACATGGACATTTGTACATATGTACATACATACTATAAGTATATAGTATGTATGTACACTGTGCACTTGCGCAATGTTCCACGATAGATTGGCGTGTGCAAGGCGCACCTGTGTGCAAGCACTTTTTCAACCTCATCATCTAGCTCGGATGTATCATCGAATGCTGCAACAGCATTCTTTTGCTTCTGTTTCCGCTCTTCGTCTGAGTTGGCTTCTGGTGCATCGTCGTCCGTGATGTCTGCAAAAGCCTCGGCCTCTGCATAATTGACCTTTGATCTGCTGCGCAGGGATCCACGGGTCTTCTTCATATCATCGCCTGGACTTGACCGCAGGGATGGATCATTGTCTGGGCTTTCATCTCGCTTGGCCCGCTTACGAGAGTTGGTCGTCGCCAGTCGCAACCTGTCACCGGTGGTAAAAGCTCCTGCCGCATTAGAGCTCATGTACGGTGATTGCATCATTGCTGGCTGGTTGAGACCACCCAGGCGTTCTGTCCCAGCTGCACAACATGACAACTGATTGTGAGTGGCTGTTGTGGTCAAGGCAATTGGCATGTATCCATGTTGCCCTCACCCTGTGCCAGCATGCAGCAGTCCACAAGAAACTGTTGTGTTAGAAGAGTCAAGCGTGCGCTCCAGGTTGCAGGTACACAGATGAACAGCAGAGAAGAGGTGCGCAGGTTGGGAAACCAGCACACCTGCTGGGAGGGGGCGAAGATGTTGAGGTTGCGCATAACTTGCTCCAGGCTGCTGCTGCATCGGGCGGTTCATCTGGTGCTGCTGCTGTTGCTGCTGCATCTGATGCTGCTGAGGATGATGCATGTGTGCATGTGCACGAGCCTGCTGGGCTTGTGCCTGCTGGGCTTGAGCTTGCGCCTGGGCAGCACGTGCTTGTGCGGCCTGAACTTGTGCGTGGGCAGCGTGGTGTTGGCGCATGACGCTGCCAGCATGCTGCTGTTGTTGCTGTTGATGCTGGTGCTGTTGCTGCTGCTGCAGCTGCTGTTGCCTTAGCTGCACTTGCATGATCTGGACTTTGTACTGCTCGACCACAGACCGCAGCTGACCGATCTGATTTGCCAGCACCTGCGGCTGCAACGAAGCCTGGTCTAGGCGCAGCTGCGCCGCGACCGCTCGCTGCTGCTCTGGTGGCAGTTGTGCCAACGTTTCAAAGTCACGGAGTTTTGCCATGGTTTGCTGCTGCATAGCATACGCAAGCGTTAGCCCAGGCTGTGGACATAGAACAGACAGGTTGGCGTCTTCTTGAAAACCTGTTCGTGGCGGTAAACATAAAAGCTACTGATGTGACATATGCAAGTTTGAGTCACAAACTTCGCAAAAAGCAGTGCTCATTCAAAGCAGTGTGCGTCTTCACGGGGTTGTTAGTCGAGTATTTCGAAACGACAGGGATGACCCATCGCAACAACACGCACTCGCCCAAGTTGCCGACGTGATTCCGCGATGAATATAGATAGAAGCACGCACCTCCATCATTTGGAGCTGCTGTATCATTACAGCTGCATTCGCGTTGGAGTTGGAAGACTGTGAATTATGCATCCCTCCGCCGGAGTTTAACGAGCTCAGCATTCCCCCACTTCCACCTCCCGAAGGCGCATGGCCGCTATTATGTATGCTATGATAGCCATACTGGCCATTTGCGTGGGAGTTGTTCATTACGTTGTGGAGCCTGCACAAAAAAATTGAGTATGAGGCCTTGAACAGACGACGCCTGCGGAGCTATTCTACAATGGTGGCGATGAGAGTCAAGATACATTACCTAACTGAAGCATAATTACAGAAATATCAAGTGCGCAGATCATGTCGCATAGTCAAGCATGGTGTACTTGTCTGACCGTGGTCGCACAAGGCAGTGATGACCGCTGCTGCGCACGCACGCACGGCGGAGCATAATGCAGATTAAGCACTGCAGCACAAGCGGCGAAAGATCGTACTGGGGGGACAAATCATGCCCTCGGCCGTGCATCGCTCAACCGGCGGATGCGCAAACGCCCTGCCGCCCTGCACCGTCCATCAATCGCCGCCGAAAAAGCCACTAGGAAGTGGTTTATACAATTTATCCTCAACTAGTGCAATAAGAGCGTGGTGGACGTGTTTTTGTCTGATGGCCGTCGTGTTCCACGCGTCCCCCGTACACGTTTGGACGTCGAGACAACTGCAACAAACATCTACTGAAGCGTTTCTTGAACCATAACTTCCATTACTTAATCTTTCTGCCTTTCTTTGCATTTTTTGCAGTTGTCAGGTTCATGGGTTGTGCGCCTTTTCAGGAGTTTATGTTCGACCTGGCGAATTCTGGGGATATTTTTCAGTTTTAGGTACCCCAAAAATAACATCAACAGCAGTCCTCGGCCTGGCTGTTCCCAAGCTCAACAATATCTGAGGTCACAACATGAATGATCGAAACCATATGCTTAGAATGCCCACGCTGTACGTGCATGAAATTCTTGGTGTCACCGGCGACCTAAGCGCGAATATGCTCTACAACGTCGACCACGCGCTGTGTCCGCCAGAGCCAAGCTGAGCTCATTGCGTGAATATCGCGCGATCGAGAAGTAGATCTGTCATTTCGGTGTTGATTGACGCACATGACGCTGGCACAGTGCCCAGGCGATTACGCCCAAATGTCGCAAGTCCTGGAGTCTTCAGAGCATGTACCACGTTTTGAGCAAGCAATGCAATCTCACCACATGTATGCAAAAGTATGAAAAGTTTCTGAGCTTCATATGTAACAGGCTGTGAATGCTGACCTTGATCACGCTATCTGCGACGCTACTGTAAAGCTGCATCCATTGCAGAATACACCTCTATCCCAATCTGAGCAATAGCAGCCTCCATGTCGTCGTTCTTTCCACTGGCACTTGCGAGTCTGCATGATCACCGAGACACGTGAGAGGGCCTTCATAGGTGCAACAAGCGGCCAACATCCACAGGAATGAAGACAATGCCATGGCATGCCTCGAATTGTCTTACATTGCCTTGCGTACAGTAACATGCACCAGATTGATGGCCACCATACCTGGCAGTATACTCAGCCAGCCCGGCCTTCACAACTGAGGGGTCCAGATCTTCGAGTTTGGTTGCCTCCACCGCAGTGATTTCGACGGATGAGTCGGCGTGGGCAAATGCAAAGCCTCCCGAAACGAAGTATTTCTCCACATCCTTGTCCAAATCCTTATGCACAGCCACGATACCTGGCCGCAATTCAGCGATAGTGGGCACATGCCCAGGCATCACACCGAAGTCACCAGATACTGCTGGTAGGAGAGCCAGGTCTACCTGTACACCCTTACAATTTGCTTGTACCAGACGGTGACAATGCATAGATAATGTCAAGCTTCAGACACGCGATCACAACAAATGGCCGTACCTCTGCGTTCGACATAAGCACCTGGTGCGGCAGCGCAAACGTGAGTTTGAGCTTCGTAGGCGTCGCCTGGCCTTCAGTTGGCGCAATCTTTGTATCCTTGAGAAAATCTGTGGGGAATGCTGGCTCAACATTGGACATTGCCGCTACTTTGCTGACAAACTCCGCGTTGGACGCGACTTCACCCTCCATCACCCAGGCGGACGATGAGATCTGCCGCACAAGACATGAAGATGCCGCAAGAATATTTTGGTAACTTCGCGACAGCATCGTGAGCGATTGTGAGGTTCCTCGCCAAACACAGTCGCCTAAACCTTCAACCACCTCCTGCGCATTCAGTCGCTGTTCGCCTGGAGCCTTCACCTGGCTACTTAGTTCCTGGGAGAGCATAGCATTTTGGCTTCATGATGGCGCGTTTCCGTGGCAAGGGGTGCTCGGACGCGAGTTTTGACCCAGCCGATCCGCCAGTTTTGGCCAAGTCGATCCGCGAGACGGTTGCCGCGCTCATGTGCCTTGCCGTGCAGGGTCAGGGACTACGAAACACTGCTTGTTCAACATATTGGTGCACTCCAATGGCTCAACACCGATATCACATTTCAATGCTTTTGCGGTAAGTGTGACACACACGCACGCGCTAGATTGGCGAAGCGGCAGATTTGCTGATTTCCACGCTTTCGCCCACGTACTCTTTCGTTTCGCTCATGGCTCAGAGTACGCCATTACGTCCACCATGATCTCATTGGTTATTTAGGCACCCTGCTTGTAGCACCATGGGTTCCCTAGCAAGTCCGCACGGTACCCTAGCATAACACATCCCGCGCCACCATACTTTCGAGGATGATCGGATACATGGCAGCACTTCCATACCATAGCCTCTTCTCCTCCACAGTGCTGCTAGTCTTCAAAGCATCGCTTGTTGTAAAACCTCGCATTTTGATATATTAATTGGATCATACTCTGCTGTAGCAGTGATGTTTCACTTGCAGGACTGTCACCGGCTCGGTGCAACAGGCTGCACCCGCGTGTGCGCCTGCCGGCTCGAAGCAGAACGGTTTTTCAGGCCCTTGATCCAGACAATGCATCGATCATGGTTTGTGGAGGTGCGGGGGTTGCTCTCTCCACCACCCGCATAGCTAAAGACATGGGTGCCTGGGTCTGGATGATGCAGCGCACCGACAAGCTAACCAGCGACATTGAAAAAATGATGGCATTCAAGGTCAAGGGGGATGCCATGGACAAAGCATCAGTTGCAAAAGCAATGAGCAGTATGCTTCCCTCCCTGCACGTCGTTGACAGTCCTGGCCCGCTTGCAACGTGCATGGCGACTTCATGCCATGCTTTTACGAATTGAACCCAAGTAGGATGACTTCGCTGGCATATGCGTAGGATCCTTTTTGTTTCAAGGATATGCGATGGTGGAAAACGCTACGACACCTGTGCACACAAGCAGATATCAAAACATGCATGAGGCAATTGGGGTCTGTTGCAACGAAGCCTCCATGGCTACTATGCAAAGCAGTACTTCGCATCACAGGTGACTGCAGCAGACACAGTCCTTGCGCACGCTGTCGCACGATGTGAGCATCATTGCTCTGCCGCCAACAAATGGCACGTCACTGTCTCGGTCAACACTTTCACTGATTGAAATTGAACCTTGCTCTCTGCTGTTCAAAATATCACATGCTACGCCGTCCCCATATATGATCGTAGCGAAGGTCATGAGAACATGGTATAGCAGCGTTTGTCAGGGTAGCGGTTCCACACCCCGAGTCCCAGACCGAAATAGCAGCGTATGGTCAGCCATGCAGTGCTGTTGCAAACATGCAGGCATAGACGGTCTGGATGCTGTGGTGTGCACCATTGGAGGTACACTGGAGAACCCACAGGTGGACAGCGAGGGGAACATCAATGTCATCAATGCAGCTATTGAGGCCGGCGTAAAAAAGTTTGTCCTGGTGACCAGCATTGGCACTGGGGACTCGAAGGATGCTCCTGCGCAGCAGGTGTATGATACTCTGAAGCCTGTGCTGTTGGAGAAGGGAAAGGCGGAGGATGCCCTGAAGGTGCGACACGGCTGACCCTGCTGATGTGTCAACATGTGATGCAGTGGTGTATGCTAACTGTACAAGTTTTGCACAATTGTTCCATGTGCTACCCAGGCCCATGCAGGCAGCTGCTTGGCCACGGGTGGCACATAAGAGGTGCATGCCTTCGCATATGGTGATGTCACGGAGCTAGTGTAACCGGTCCAGTCTCTGAGTAGTGATAACAGCTGCTGCAGGCACAAGATAAGATGGACTGGGTCATTATCAGACCTGGTGGCCTCACCAACGATCCTGCAACCGGAAAGTGGTTTGTGACCGAGAACCCAAGAGTGTGCGGGGCCATCGCAAGGGAAGACGTGGCTGAATTAGTTTGCAAAGCACTGTTTTCCGACAAAGTCAACAACAAGGTCATCAGTGCACTGGATGCAGATCGAGTACAGACAACAGTCGAATATGAAGCTATCGATCTTTAAATTGTTTCATTATTTCACTGCTGGATCCTGAATTGTATCGGCTTCTTCTCCATACCTGATGATGTACCACATTGGCAGAAGGCGACATACGCAGTGGCACTCACAAAAATATTGTCAACTGAATAAGTGCATTGCAACATCCAACTTGGATAATACGACAAGTAAAAAACCCGTAGCCAAAAAAAATACACAAATGTATTGTTGTACACTACTTCTCAATGAGTGGCTGGCTACACTTCATCTGGTGCTGTGATTGTGATTGCACAGATGGGACACTGTGACTTTCCCCGTTCGTCCCACTCAAGCATGCAGCCAAGATGAAAGCCTGAACACATATCCTCATGTTTGGTTCACCTTGATGTGCACTCGTCAGTATCACCCCCTGCTCTGACAGAACATACCGTGCCCACATTCATAGTACATCTTTGGATTGCTTTCATTAAAGTCTTCGAGGCAAATCATGCAAGTTTCTTCATCCATGCTTGGCCCATGCTGATTCCCAGTGCTGAACGAGGGTTTTTTCATCATCGAAAACAAGTGCTCCTGTGGGCTCATTTGTGTGGCACTGGGTGCACAGCAGGTCTTTCGCAGGCTTCCAGCGCTTTCCTGGCGACGGTTGGATAGGAGTGCGCTGTGTTCTGCTACTTCCTGTAACGGGCGCGAGCAGGGATCTTGCACGGCATCATCCGGTGCTTCTGCTTCGTCACGCTCATCCAGGAAGGCCCCACAGCAAAACAAGCTCAGTAGACTCTGAAAGAATTGAGCGATGCGACGCCATAGGGGAGGCTCTCTTATGTGATCTCCGTCGTACACCATATCGCACAGGTCTGCCGGACAGATGGTCGCGAATTCTCCCACGACGATCACGCCATGTCGCAACGCAAGTTCCTGTATGTTTAACGTCGTAGCCACGCAGCCGAACAGTAATGCGTCATAAATCTTCCAATTAGAACTACCCAAGCTCCGGAAAGCCAATCATGTAGCAGACTGTAACGTGCACTTACTTGTAACATTAACTTGTGGTCACACTTTGAACGCGAGCCGGTCAGCGTTTTGATGTGAAGTTGCAGTGCTGTTCGAGGCCCACTGAGGTGCGTGGCTGGAGCGATGCAAGTGCCTGGGTTGACAATTGACACCGTGTCTTGGGTGCGTTTTGGTTCGACCGACGTGATCCTAGACGGCCAGCATGGGTCTGGTGCAGGTCCGCCAGATGAAAACAGCCCACGACGATTTCAATGATCGAGGGTTTGATGAAAAATGATCGACAATATGTGCAAATAGATGCATGCTCTGCTTCGGATTCGTCGATTTGACTGCGTCGTTTGCGAGCGTTTCTTGTCCTGGCACAGCGATCGCTGACGTTTATATTATCCAAGAGTCATCACTTGATGTATACAAATGTGCTACGCATGACGATCGCAGATTCATCGCCGCCTAGCTGACGCTGATGAGTGCACCTGTTGTGAAAGGTACCCAGCATCAGTTCAGGCCAACATCCTGCAGGCCCAAGCCGGAATGGGGGACTCGGTATGTATTTAAAATCTTTTCCTGGTCGGCCAACGTCAGACCGTGCATAGTCTGGTTCATGAGTAGAAGTATTGGGAATGTAAGTGCAAGCCGCATGGACCAAAACATGGCAGTGCATGGACTGCGGTGCAGATTCCCTTACTACAGCAGAGAGTCCATCGCAATCCACATGATAGTGAGGCATGGCATATACTGGTGGACGAGATGTGGAATGTTCGACATGCACCGGGCATGCTGGAGAAACTGAAAGAGACGGCGAACGTGGTGGTCCTACGGTATCCATCGGCGGTAACGTCCTCGAGCATCGCTGCTAATTTGAGGTGTCTGTGCGCTGTCACTCTGTTTTGTCAGCGTTTCCCTGTCGAATTAAGGTCTGCGTTGCTGTAATGGCGCGTGGTGGCCATACAAATGCCTTGCCGTATACGGGCTCGCCGTCTGTCCGAGAATTTTGCACATGCAAACTTGCACACGCATATTTTCCTGGATCAACCGGACACAGCGCTTGCATATGGCGTCTGTGCTGCCGGTGATGTGGTCCAGAGGTGGTTCAGCATATCGATACTAGTATCATGCAGGGAAAAGTATGGAAAATTCTGGTAGATCTCGAGCTAGAACGCCATAATCTTGACGGTGCAGTGGAGCTCTTCGGAAAATCGCTGCTTCAGTGCTACAATGTGCCGCTTTGGACATCTTACATGGACTTCATAAAAATGGTGCTACTCTTGCCCTGGTAACTTGCGCCTGGACGCGGTGATCAAAGAGAAACAGACAGACAAACAATGCATGATATTGGGTCGAGTGCAGATGTGTGCAAGCAACTGTTCGTAATGGCCTCCCTGGTAGCTCCCACATGTGATCTGGATACTCATGCGACAACAACTTGTGCCCTTGCATGCAGAGTAATGCCAGCAAAGGCGACTCAGGGCAGGCCGAGATCATGAAAGCATACGATTATGTGCTTGATCGCCTTGGCCAAGACAGCGCTGCAGGGGGACTGTGGCAAGAATACATCAATTTCTTGGCTGTCGTGCCACCCAGCAGCAGCACGTTCCGTATGCTCTTTGAGCCAGAAGTAGGCAAGGAGGCAAGCAAACGTGCGCTGCGTCTGCGCGATCTGTACCAGAAAGCACTCCAGGTACGCTACATCACACTCAGTGCGCTGCAGGGGGGACTGTGCACAACCCACAACTTAGCAGAGACATATCTCTGCTACTGGGAGTTACAGTGTTTGCCAATCTCAATGCTGTCGTCCACCGCTCTGCAGGCGTCCACGGCAACATCTCCTCATCATTCCAGTGCTCCCAGCTTTCACTACCTATATAAACAATGCATCACATTTGCTGTTGATGGCCAGTCCTGGTGAATGTACCAGTTTCATGTGTTGTGCAGGTTCCATGTGAGCAGCTAGAGGTGCTGTGGGCAGATTATGAGCGCTTTGAAACATCATCAGCAGGTCGCAACTTATTGGCTGCGCAGCGGTTTGTGGATGAGGCGCGGCCACGATTTCAAGCAGCGAGGGATGCAGCAGCAGCTCGCGCCTCACTGCTGTCGGCGTTGGACCGCGACGCTCTGCCATGGCAGCCGCAGTTGGGCCCAGCAAGCCAGCAATTCTTGTCACAGCTGCAAGCCTGGCGTGATTTTCTGGAGTATGAAAAGAGTAATCCGCAGGGACTTGACCCGACCCTGCATCGTAAGCGAGTCGACCTTGCGTACCAGCAGGCACTCCAGCCACTTTCAGCCTGCCCTGAGGTGTGTTTCATGCTGCCATGTGGTGCATTCTGCGCATTGTGATTGAGTTGAGCATGTACCACATTCACAGTGCCAGCCTCTGGGCGTTAGTTACTTTCAGACTGTACTGCATATGGCTGTGCAGAATTAGGCTGCCTCTGTGACCCAATCCGCAGCACCATCTGCACGTATCTCAGGTCTGCATGACTGTGGCATGCAGTGAACGAGAGCATGCATCAGTAGAGGCGGTGCCACACGGGATATGTCACTGCATGTGGCCACCGTGGATGCCAAACAGGGTTTGTGTTTACCTGGCAAAGATCGAGCCGCTGTTGTACAGATGTGGTATGAATGGGCGGTCGTCTGGCGGCGTGGGCCTGAGGAACACAGCTCTGCACATGAGTGTGCTGTGCTGAAGCAAGCATGTGCAGCCATCCCAGACTGTGTGATGCTCTCTTTCGCACTAGCAGATGCCCTGGAAGCAACCAGCAAACACTCTGAAGCTCAGAAAGTATTTGAGGTGTGCACCTGTCAGCATCCCAGCAACATAGTCCATTACAATTGGGAACGACTAGCAATTGCATGTACACTGTTGGCAGCCGAGTGTCTTGGTATGATGCACCGTAGACTGTGCACATGTGAGCCTCCACTTGTGTATCGATACTTGATCCAATACAGCGTGATCGCGCTGTTTAGTCAGATTGATAGAGTCATGAAGTGGTGTGGCGACGATGCCATTTTTCTTCCATTCGAATAGGAATCGCAAGGCTTGCGTGTGGCAGACACGTTTGAATTTTCCAAACTGTAGAGGGCGAGATATCATGCAGGGCCTAATTGAGAGGATGGACAAGACCCCAGACGCTGGTGGGCTGTCAGCAGAGACAGGCAACTCTGTGTGGGTCCAGTACATGCGCTTTCACCAGCGCACAGCCCAAACCTCACAAGAGGCCCAAAACAAGTGCCGCAGGATATTTATGCAGGTGATGGTTCTGTGAATTGTCATGGATATCACGATCAAGATTGGAATGCCGGAACACTCTGATTGCAAACCGTTCCAGCACAGTAGGACCATGCCTGCGTGGCTCCCCCACGGGCTCCCCCGCGTCTCCTATATCAATTTTGCAGTCTGCAGCGTTGCTCAAGCCAAGATCTCGATCTATGCCGTGGTCATGAGTATACAGTAATGTGCAGCTTGCAGAGTGTGATCTGCATCGGCAGTGGTACTGTGTTATGAAAAGCACTGCCATGTGAGGGCACAGCAGAGAACTCGGTCTTTGCGGTCATAGTCTGCTTCCACTGTATGCCACAAGTACCTGTCTGCCCAGCGACTTTGATGATGGTGTGCTTTCATGTGCAGGCGATAAAATGGCCCCACGTCTCGTGGCATGTTTATGCAGGCCACGCGTTGATGGAGTGGTATCAGAACCATGGGCTGAAGACTCAAAACCTAGCCCACAGCATACACATTGTGAAGAAAGTGTTTGACCTGGGACTGGAGGCTCCGCATGTGCAATGTGTACCCGAGTACATCCGCACATATGCAAACTGGCTTGTCGGTGTGCTGCTGCTCATCATGGTTCGTTGTGGCAGCTCTCTGTGTGACAAGTGAGAAGCATGTCAGCATGCATCTACTCACACTCATGCAGACTTGCATGTTGGAGCCCTGTCAAGCACACCATACCATCTAGCACTCTGGCCGCTGATGCGATCTGGATGACACTGCGAACCCTCCGTGCTGGCTGCAGGTACTGTGGGTGACGTTGAGAATGCAAGGCTTGTATACAAAAACGCGGTAGCAAATGAGGAAGTCTACAGGCTCCCTGAGATCTGGGAATATTTTCTTGACTTTGAGGCTGCCTACGGGACGGTCCAGGAGATGCTAACAGTTGAAGGTCAGCGGAGAGCTGCTTTGCCCGAAATGGCTGCACGGCCGCTGGACAGTGTGCATGCATTGCAGACGCGATATACAATCCTTGATCTTTGGCCTTGCACTACAACTCAGCGACAGCACATTGAGGGTCTAAGAGGCCCCACAACAGTAGAAGGAGCAAGGGATAGAGTGTATGCCCTTTCCACATGACGCACGAATGTGATCATGCATTGTAGATCAGATGCACCGCACGCGCATGCAGCTGTGACCTAATAGCAACCACATATGCAGGGCTGGTGACAGAGCATTCCCTGCACAAATGTCCTTGTTCATGAACAAACTCCCTGCGGAGCTTGAGCTGGATCAGCCTCTACCAGATATTGATCTGGTAATTGATATTCTGATGCATGCCCCACAGCTTGATAGTGCAGTGGCTGCGGGCGTGGGCCGCGGTGTGAAGCGGGGACCAGACACCCTGGATGCAGCAAACGGCGGACAGGTAGATATATTCACCATTAGGCGAAAGTTGAGGGCTGCTAATTGAAACACACGTGAATGTCCCAAGACGAAAAGCCAACATTATTGATCAGACCAGACACTATATTGCTCCCTACTGATTCCGTGTGGACCATTGTGCTGCAATCGCGCCCTCCTTATTTGCAATAACCGTTGTTTCTTCGAGCTGCGTCTTCAGGTTGCTTTTCAGTTGCTGAAATTTTTCCTGGAGCGTCTTCACCTCTGCATGCAGAGATTCACGCAATACGCCCAGCTCGTCTCTATGGCTCTGCATGCGTGTGTCCAGCTTGCTGCGCCACTCTGTCAGTTCCTGTACCGCAACCAAGGTTGGCCTGACGCACACCAGTTTTGGCCAAACCTACGATGCACACGCTTGTGCGTAGACAAAGGTTTAGTTGACAAACACCTGCTTCAAGTTCTGAACTCTGTTCTCAAGTTGAGCCTTGCACTCCCGGATTTCCTGCACATGCATGCTGGTCACAGTCTTATGTTGGTTAGATCTAGAGTAGAGCAAGCATGCGAGCAACTTTAACATTACTATGGGACAAATAATACTTCGTGGGATCAACCTTAACATACCTCTATTTCGCTTGAGTTGACCTCGATCTGCTCTGGACCAGGCAGGCCTGCATCTCGAACGTTTGACATTGCGGTAAACCACAAGCTATGGGTATCTTCGAGATCACCCCGATAAGTAACATGTATTGCAGACGCAGTTTTGTGAGAGTGTCGCAATTCAGGAAACGCGTGTGCAGTCCTATCACCTAATGGTGATGGTCCAACTCAACTGTGGCAACACTTTGAAAGCTGCAGGTTCTGCGCTATACGTTCCGCAGGTAATTGTGAGGAATGCCGGCGAATTCTGCATACAGATCCTCGTAAGTACAGGAACGGTCTTTCAGCCGTAGCTGCTGTTGACCGCGGCTTCCAATGCATTTGGTTTCGAACGCGACTGGTGAATCATGGTTTCGAACAAACCGCAATCGCGCGACCCCGAATTCACCCGAATAACTATGAGGTTTATTAATGGCGTTTCTGTATGCGCTGCATCACACGTCTAGTCCATGCATGCATACGTGTGCTGTTGCACACGCGTGTTAACACGGTGCGACGGCACGCTGGGACCATGGCCTGGGACCAGGTTCGGATGTTCAATGAAAGATGAACCGTTCTCGCTCGCAAGGAGCACTGCAAAGCGATTGGTCAGTAGATGCGCGCATGAGCAAGCCAGCTGTGTCACCTGCAAGCGCCGATTTGCCCCGTCTGCAGTCCGCGCGGCGGTGCTCATCGCGAGACGCAGGTCACCTGATATCGGAATTGGACTCTCTGTCTTAGAAGATGCTGGCAGCTCGATTAGCCCTTGTGGCAACCTCATGGGGCTGCCTCGCACATGCTCGGCAATCGTTTCACTCGCAAGTGCGCGCCCTGTGCAAAAAACGTCCTGTCTTACTGCTTCTTCTACAAGCCTGTTTTTACGCAGTGGTGTGGTTCTCGGCTGTGTACACTGCCTGTTCATCAGTGTTTTTCGGGGACGCGTGTGCACCTTATGCTTCATCGGATATCATGCCGCGCAACAGATTTCACAGTCGATGTAGCGTCTCCATTCAGCGTATGTGTGACACATCGGCATGAGTCGTCGTCACGGATTCGCACTTCACTCTATTGTTGGAACTGTCATTTGCACTGCGTGTGCGTGTCAAGAGGTGCATTGAATGACAGAGTATGTATGATCATGATGGGGTAACTAGCGATGGGATTCGGAATAGCGGAGAGTACCATGTTCAGGCGTTGCATCATCCAACGTCGGGGTAGGTCGATGATGTTCGCCTCAGTGCTAGACATGCCTTTCCAAAGCCGGCACCGCTAACATCACGCAGGTTATACTATCGTCGAGTTGTTCAGGAAGCCGGCCAGCGCAGCGCTGGATGCGCACAGCCTCTCACTTGCGCCACCGCAGAGTGCTTCTCGCAGATCGCCAGGGTACAAATTTTCCAATACTTGCACCCAGTTCAACTCTACATTCCTGTCCGTTCATGTGGTTGCGCTTACTCGATCATGTCGCGAATAAGCCAGTACTTAAGCCAGTTGTTATTCTCTGTTCAGAGCTCCAGACGTGCTGTAATACGACCATTCATGCAGCTCGAGTACTCTCAATCCCAGTTGATTTCAGCGGGAACTGAAGGGACAGTTGAGGCAGGGGGCTGGAGCCAGAGGTATCCTCGATGGGTTGACAGCGGAAGTGTTGCAAACGATTATTATCAAGAGGATGACGAGGAAGAATATTTCTTTGAAGACGCGCCGCGCATCCAAAGGTGGTCCGATTCAAAACTGGACAGCGTTCCCATCTTGATGCCTGATTCTGGAAATGCGGAACATGGAATAGGGCATTCCTTGTTGCCATACTCAGCTGGCAGAGGCCAGATGGGTGGGGGAGGCTGCACAAGCATGCTCGCCAAGCACCACATTCGTGGATACACGCAGACGGAACAAAGTTCGATTCGTGTGGGCGCAGGCATCGTGCATTCGTTCTCTGTGGTTACAATCTCCGTATCGGACAGCAGGAATTCAGGCATCGACCCGTACTTGTACACAGCGGAAGATAACTTCTCTGACGACTTTGAGTTGACCGTGTTGGATGAGCAAGCCACAGTGATTAGGAAACGGTCCCCTGTACAAGGAGTTTCTGGTTGTGTGATTGCTGTGTTGTTTGCTGGGGGGGCAGTGCTGCTGATGGGGGTTATGCTATGGGCCACGTATGCAGCAGCAGGAGCAATCGTCAACTTTATGTTTGTCCAGTGTGACAGCGAGGCACAAAGTGGGTGCTTGGGTATCAAGCGGGCAAACGATCCAGAACTGAATTTCAAGAATGAAAGTGTGACTGCACCTTTGTTGAAGGTGTGAGTTCAGGGTCTAGCTTGTCAATTTGCAAGCGATCTGCGGGCTGTCAATGTGCGCTGTTCTCCCAGTGGTCGGACCGCACAGTCTGATAGATCACCGTGGGCATCTGCACATATGCCAGGCTTGTCATTGCTCTTTAAAGGGATGTGCTGACGCCCGGTGGCGTGAATGGGGAACGCAGCAGGAGTCTGCCGTGTCTTCTTTGTTGCAGCATGTGTGCTAGCAGGCAGGGGTGCTCCGTACAGGGCCCATGGGACGCTATCATGATGCCCGGCGCCATAAGGTGATGCAGAAGGAGATCAATCTGAGCAGCGCCAGTTTTATTAGATCTCCCGTGCAATATGACAGTTTATGAAGATGTGTTGCATTTATACTTTCGGCATGTGAACTTGCTGGTGGTGATATTCCCGACCATTGTAAATGAACCGTCAGGATGTGACACTGGCAGGCTGCATACCATTTGGGCATCCTGCCACGATACCTCCGGGCTCATCCACGCAGTTGCAGCATACATCAGTTTAGCGTTTCCAAGCCAGCCTGTGGGCTGCTGGCAGTCTTGCATGCAACAACCGGCCAGTTCGCTGTGTAGTGTGTACCTATCATAAAGACAACACGATTGACTGAAACGTTCAGGCATACTATCTGCAGGACACACCCTGTAGGTGATCTCGATTGTGATGCAGCTTGGATTGAAACCAGCTCAGGGAGTTGTTTGCAATTAGCAGCAAATAGGGATGCGTCCAGCAATCCAGCCAGAATGTAGCTGCACAGGAAATGTCCCAATACAGCCCCGGCACCGTCTTCCCTGCGCCTAGACGCTGCTGTTCCTGCAGGGGGTCATTGATTTCTGACTCAGCTTTAGCGTGTCAGGTCATGCCACTGCTAGGATGCAGCGCTGGGCCATGGGCGTGCTGGTAACATCCTCAGGTGTACACTGTGGCCTAGCCCTGTGGTAGAGCTAGTACAAAGTTGACTGAAGGTGCGCAAGTGGCGAGTCTAGCCCACATGATTCTTGAGAGCAGTGTATGATTAATTCTCTAACCAACTTTGACGAGCAGTGGCATGCATATTTTTCAACCCGACTTGAGTCAAAAGCCGCCGAGGAATTGCCTTTTGAAGTAATCAAGCCGTTCCATCGCCCATGCCATGTTGGCACAGTGCTGGTCACTGGACCTATCAAGCCGCGGCGTGCTCCACGTCACAGCCTGATATGAAGCGGAAGGATCCTCAGGACCGTGTGCTGCCCATGATATGGATCATGGATGCTGCCGCTGCAGGCCTGAACGAGCGCTGGCGCACAACATGGGGCAGTGCACACACAACATGTGCCAGAGCTGATACCGTGTGACTGCCTTGTGCATTACAGGCCCAGGGCATGTTGGCAGCGACCTGCAGCCACGCAACAGCTGATCCCACTTGATCATTTCACCTCCGTGTGGTCTCCATGTGGCACAGCTGCCAGCCTAGAACTACCCCCCGCCCACTCAGCTGCCCCTGCCTGCGAAATTTTGCTAGTCAGCAGGAGAGAAGCCTGACTACAGTTGACTGCAGGACGAGCCGCATCCAATGCGGTCGATCCACAACTGTGGATGGACTCTGTCAGGTGGAATCGGGCAGGATAGCCGGTAGCACACACGAAACGCCTCGTCTACTGAGCCTATGTGGCGGCTGTTGAACCTGGCCAGTGCCCACACAAAGCTTGACGACGTCTGGTGCCCATTCTCTGCCACCAGCGTTCTAATGGCTATAGGTGGTACATCAGGGGTTCTGTGGTGCCAGCTCATGTGCGGTGTCCACACTGTCCATGCCAGCTGCTGCTGCGGCCACACGCTCTGTAGCGGTTTCTGTCGGTCGTTCGGCAAGTTGGATGTTGCCAATGGGCACTTGCTCGGATTGCGTGCCTGCGTTTACAACGATCGCATCGGCCGGGCCTCTAGGCAGCCATGACAGAAGCCATCCTCATCCCAAGCAGCACCGCCACCTGTGCCGTCTACTTCCTCATCTGATGATTTTGCACCTTTGCTCACAATACAGTACACATGTGGATTTTGGCAGAGCAGCTCCCTCATGGCCTGAATGCAGCTATGGCAGCCGAGAACTAGGCACAACATACCCAGATCAACAAAAACATAGTCCGTTGCGGTATGCAGCTGGATCAGGTCACGCAAAACCTCTGGCAGTGTCTACGTCATGAGCATTGCGTAACAGCAGAACCCTGCATGGGCAACGCAGACAAGGTTTGAAGTCCCCATGTGACGTACAGTGCACCACAAGTAAGTCACGGGACGGGAGACGGTTCGCAAAACAGTAAACATTCATGATGACTGGGTGATCTGCACTCCATGTGTATCACCTCTGCACGGCTCCGCTCCATCCGCCCTCCTGGAACTTGAATTTGGTGCGGCTATAACACATGTGTTTGGGGACACAACACAAGCATGTATGCCCTGCTACACGGAGCTCGCATTATGGAGGCGCACACCTCTCGCATGAAGCTCTGCGCAAACTCCTCAATGATGCTGTCAACAGCGGCACTCTGATGGCCCATGCGCGCCAGCGCCCACAGTAGCCTGGAGTTTGGTACTGGTGCTGGGGGTGTCAGAGACGCGGTGTAGCTGAACGATATGCGGGCATGTCGCGTCCAGCACCGCATCAAAGCGTGTGGAGCCGGGAAAGAGCTTGGTGACGGCATCTAGACATGTTTCTGTGTCACGCAGCAAACACATGTAATTCGGGTTCTCTAAAGGCTGGTGCAGCTCTGCAGTGAGCGGGGCGGGTAGTGCAATCTCGAGTGCACTGGCTGACGCCAGGGTCCTCCTGAACTCTAGGGGTCTGTGGCTCATGCCGGATGGGAGCAACGCTGCAAAGGCCTGCGCCTCTGCGCAAGCAACCTGGGTCCTTGGTTGCTCACCCGAAGATGCCAGGAAACGCAGGGAGTACAGTATCTGAGTGATGAGGAGGGAAAACGTTGTCGGAATGTCCGCTGCACTCGCCACAAGATGATGCATGTATAGCAGCTCAAAGGACGGACAGAACCGATGGCAACATGTCTTGCTAGCAATACTTGAAAGCAATGCGTGCATTGAGACAGGTTACACAGAATCGGGGTGCATCACGATTGCGCTCCCTCTCGCCCCAGCCTGTCCCCGGCCGCCGCTCGGACCCCAGCGCTTAGGGCGGTGCTTATGGCAGCAGGTGGCCTGAGGCTAGGGGCCACGTGTACAGCGTCTCGTTCCCGTGTCCGTCCGGCCTGCTCAGGTTGGCTTGGCGCCAACTGAGCGCCGTGGTCCCTCGCACCTGGTGCCTGTGCATAGCTTGTGCATGGACTACGTGGTGTCGCGCTCGCTTCGTGCGTTGTGTGCGCAGCTGTTTCTGTTGGCGATTGGTGTGGATCATGCTGGTACAGACAGTGTCTATGCTGCTTGTTCAGATTGTTTGTTTGTTTTGATTGCTTTGGCTCCTGCTTTTGTCCTCGGCGCTGCTGAGGCCTTGATCTATCACAGTGTAACACAAGTGCCGTGCTGATGGCAATGGCTTTAGGTGTCCCACTGATGTATCCGGCATTGTCGCTGGTCAAAATTGCCCCTGTGATGTCTTATAGAATACAAGATTAACAAGGAACTGAGATTCTAAGGCCTGCGCACTAGCACCGACTGCATTCAGAATGTCATGTTGGCTGTGCTCCTCGTCTGTTGAGGGATGCTGTCCACCAGCTGCCAGACATTGCACGCCAGCATCTCCTCTGCCGAAGCATTGGATGTGTTCTGGAAGCTTGCATTGATCAGTTTGGCGATGCGGGATCTGCAATCCATGGTCGATGGGCAAGTGACTCTGTGGACACCATGTTTCAGGTACGTGTGGGCTCGTCCATCCACGGGCACCAAAGGTTGGACATCAAATGTCACAATGCTTATCCAGGTCACCAAAATATAATCGAAGGTTTTACCTCCGCAGGTCAGCTGCACACATGGAAGGCCTTCCGTGCACGTACTGCCGGCTTGTGTGCATACCGAAGCTGCGCGCAGCCCACATCACGCCCGCTGGTGACGTGAAGCAGGCCGGGATTACCATGGTGCCGAAAACCCTATAGTACTGTGAACTTGTCAACGGCGTTAGCGTGGCCATGGACTTTCAGCAGGGGCTCGGATGTCGTGGCACGCAGAGTGGCTGGCAGTCAAGCCAAATTTGAGATCAACGTGGGAGCGATAGCCGTCTCAGGTCGGATATGAAACAGTTGGCTTGCTTTACATGCCAGTTTGCACGAAGTACCGCTGTGCATTGAATGATCTTTCGAAGCTTTCTGCATGGACTCAGCTCCTCATGCATGTCCCAGCAATAACATCCGCCCAGACTCCGCTGGCGCCTGACGTCCCGGCTCAATGCTCATATGTATTATATGTGCTCCAGCTGCATGTCGACACGGGCTGGCCAGCTGATAAACTCGCGCAGTGAGCAGCGCATGATCCGGCCTTGTCGAGCTGTGGACAGTCCGCAAAGCTCGTCACACGACGCCTGCGCAGTGTACGATTGGTAGCATCTGTGACTTGCTAGATAGTCTCGGGGGTTAACAGTCATGGCTCTAACGCGAGACCAGCTGTTCAAGAAGTTGAAGAGCAAGCCTGAGAACAAGGTGCGATGCAGCCGCATCTGATTCTGACTGGCAGCTTCCTTGCTCGTCGTACACGGTCGTGACATCAAATAGCCAACATTTTCCCCTGTTTTGGCAACGCCTGAGAAGCTTGTTTCTGCAATGCGCCGTTGATCACGCGGACGCATTCCAATGATTCTTGCTTGCATCTAGAATTTGAAATCAATCATTGTGTACGTGAGCGTGCAACCGTTCTTGGTCGATTTGCTCACACCAGGCCGTCCGCATCGGGCATCGGAGCGTCACCTGATCACACCGAAAATGCTGCGCAGGTCTGCATAGATTGCCCGAACAAGAATCCTTCATGGGCATCTGTGCCATATGGCGTCTATATATGCTTGGCATGTTCTGGCGTGCACCGTTCCCTCGGCGTTCACGTCTCGTTTGTGCGGTCCACCACGCTGGACTCCTGGAGCGAGGAGCAACTGCGGATCATGGCAGTAGGAGGAAATGGTAGAGCACGGCAGTTCTTCCGGCAGCATGGCTGGACTGAGACTGGCTCGGACAAGATTTCTGACAAATACACATCGAGAGCAGCAGCTCTATACAGGCAGACTCTGGCCAGAGAAGCCGCGAACTACGACGCGACAAATGGTTCAAGCTCAACTGCCGCAGCCGCGCCCAAGCTTGGTGATGATTCAGGTCAGCTGAGTCCCATGGGCTTCCCCAAAGATGCTGGAGCACATCAGGATGCTTTCGACGCTGCTCCACACCCAACACTGCAGGTCGACGTTACCAAATCAGGCAGCGTAGGTTTAGTTGCAACTGCAGCTGCAAAGAAACCTGCACCAAGCAAGACCAAATTGGTACTGGGGGGCAGAAAGACTGGTAGTAGCAAGCCAGGCAAAAAGCTCGGCCTGGTCAAGAAGACCGAGCAGATTGACAGTGCTGTCTTCACCCAGGTGCTCTACCATCTTATGCCTGCATATCTTCGTCATGCCATGTCAATGCAGGGACAAGTGAACTTCTGCACGCCGCTGACCGCGCGCTTGACGGGAGCAGGTGTACCCTTCTTTACGGCAGTTACAGCCTTCTTGGCATTCTTCTTGACTACCTTGTTAGCGGTGGGTTTGCTGCCCTTTCCGCCTTTGGTGAACTTAGAGAACATGTTGACGAGCTTTTGTTTGGAAATGCGAAAGCAGGAACAGTCGACTGTGGGTGATGTTGCACTCGAACGTCATATCACCTCATGGGCAGAGTTGTATCTGTGTTGAAGATCTGCTGAATTTGTGCCGTTGTTTCTGATATGGGCGTGTTCGTTTGTGAAGGCACCGGCAGAAGAACCTGCCGCAGTTGAAGAAGAGGATGAAGAGCCATCAGCTCCGGCTTCCAGTCGGTTTGACTATGACTCAATGGTGAAGCCAGCCGCATCCACTGTTGCCGCGATCAGCGTGCCCAAGCGGGGCAAGGATGGGCATTTGACACTTGATACTGATGGTGAGCTCCATGCCCAATAACACACATTCACACAAATCTGCATTCTCGGCCGGATAGCTTTATCAATTGTATCTCCAATCAATGACAGCACTGCATTTGTTTAAATCTGATTGATTGTAGACTGTGACATGGTGTGTGTATGTCGTGGTGATCTTTTGGACCATACTGCTCACCAACGTTGCATTGCTGACTTATCAGCAGGTGCATGCAAAACCCCAAATGTTGTGCAGCCAATGATCATGCACATCCTGATGTCGCCTTTCTGTCACGGTGCATGTTGGAATAGTTTCATTTTTCAGGTGACTTCTTTGCCGGAGCTCAATCAGGCGGCAAAGCTGGCGTGGCTCCCACCCCTGCTCAGCAGGTCTCGGCAGCCCCAGCAGCTGACTACAGCAAATACAACAATTCTAAGAGCATTTCATCGGATGCTTTCTTTGGAGGTGATTTTAAAGCAAATGACAAGGTATGAATTGTTCCTTCACAAACCTCTTGTTGTTGACTGTGGGGCTATGTTGCTCCTGGGGTGCGCAGCGAGGACCAGGCAGTCTTCTAGGCATTTGCAAATGAGTGTTTGCAACTCATTTGCACGAAGATGATTATGTGTGAGCTATGCAGGCGCAGCTGCAGCAATTCACAGGGGCATCCGCCATCAGTTCATCAGATTACTTTGGGGACAGGCCGGAGGCCAAGGGCACAAGTGGAGTGGAAGATTCTGCTGATGAGTTCATGAATCGATTGTCCATCCAAGTTCGGCAGGATGTGTCCCAGGTGAAAAATATGGCTACAGAAGCAGGGAGGAAGATTGGTGATTTTGTCAGCAGTTGGAAAATTTCATGACGTTTCAGTGGCATTGCACCTTGTACAAGCCTAGTCGGTTCTCGACAGCGTTAGCAACAATGGTGATTAGTTTATCCAAGCAATTTAACACCGGGGCCACACGCGAGGACACCATCACGCTTGCGCATCTCATACAAGCACATCACATTACAGATGCAACAATCATTGAACCAACCACTGTATCATAAATTCGTCGATAAGCCTACCCATACCCGCCCTCCATGAGAATAAATTACCAATCTACACCGTCTTGTTCATCTTAGAATTCGGTTTGTTGGGCTTGACAAGTAGAAGCTCAACGTTTGTCATGTCTACATGATTCGACTCTAACCACTGCAAGAATAGCGCAATGTCAGATGCTCGAGGCCGGTAGTGTCCGCTCCAGGTTGTCAACTGCTTGAGCACCCCATCCTCAACCACAATTGACCCAGCAGCTTTGACGGCCCCCCCTGCCACAAAACTCGAATGATGAAATCGCCCCGGCATTTTCCGGTTGATGTAGAGGCGCGAATGCATGTCCCACACATAAATCCACTTCTCTCGCGCCTTTTCGAGGACAGCAGTCCCATCCTTAGCTTGTGCGAGAGGCCCATGCGTCACTGCGTCCCGTGATGCATGCAGTTCCACCGCCTCCTTGGTCCTTGCAGCCTCCCCTGCCTTCTTTACCGAGCTAAACCGGTCATCTGGACGGGAACTAATTGCCTCAGTCACCACCTCCCCTTGCACAACTGGGACTGGATCTGGAACACCGCCAGTTCGATCCATGCTATACTCTGAAACTGGCATGAGCGCAAGATGTTTTTGTGGAGCAACACCGGCCCGTTTGCTGATGCCAGAGTCCTTGCTGAGGACTTTTGGAGCACATGGCAGCATCTCTTCGAGCTGCGCCTGAGTTTTGACCTTCACCAGCTGCCCTGTGTTCAGCATGCGCTCTTCCAGGACATCGGCGAGATCCCTCACCCCAACATCACCCCCACCACGAGCTGCATCATCCCCTTCAGCTTGCTGCTCGTTATTGGCTTGCTGCCCGGTGTACGTTGCCTGCGTGGATTTCTGTGCAGACACGCGGGACCCGCCAGGCGCTGCAACAGTCTCCACAATGTCAAGCAGCTTGAGGTTCTCCGGGATTGCTGAATTGCTGACCAGGCGTGGATGTGTGACATCAGCAACGCGACTCTCCATTGGCGCCCGCATGCGACGCTGTGCATGCTTTCGAGAACCGCTGGAGCCTGCACTTGCAGAGCACGACACGACTTTAGCAAGCCTGCGCATCCTCAGCGACTCGCGTAGGATATCCCACCCACGACACTGCCCATTCGGACTCGCATGCTTCAGCACCCGTGATGCGCTTCCGGTCTGTGAACTGCTGTGGTGCAGCACACAGACAGGTGTGCACGCTGTACTGGTGTCGCGCCGCACAGCTGGAATCTCAGCACTGCGGAACATGCGCTGCAGCGACGGCAGCGCGTGCGCCTCACCGTCATCTGGCTGCGTATTGCCCCCACCCTTGCCCGTGCAGCTGAGCTGTGCCTCTGGGGTGATTGAGCTGGAGGGGAAGCGCAGCGTACGCTTTGGAGGCCGCAGCATAGGTTGCTGCATTGGCGAGTGCACCCCAAGTCTGGGCATGGACGGGAAGCCATGAATCGACGCATGGGGCACAGATGCACACGTTGTTGTGGCACTTCTGGCAATGGGCGTCATCATGGACCCGCGGCACGGTGGCTGCGGGCTGCTGAATACAGGGCTGCTTCCTGGAGAGGTGGCGGCAGATGAGCCATCCACACTGCGGCCATAAACAAGGCCATCTGAGTCCTCATCATCGCTCCCACCAACATCACGGCTGAACAGGCGACCCGATGGTGATGCGAGGCTTGGAAGATGCACAAGGCCTACAAGGCAGACTCCATTCACATGTGGCCTGCCGACGCAGTAGCATGCATGGCACGATTGGAAACCACACAATGTGCAAGACTGACAACTTACCACACGCACAAAACTTGCAATGTGGGCACGGCCGAGAAGGACGAATTCGTACCACTTGGCATTGAGTTGACGCCGTGGCGTCTCATGCACAAGTGGCCGCGGCCATCCAGCCAGCCGCCCGCAAAGCGGTCATCCGTGAGGTATGGGTATGAGTGCTCGCGCCCTGGAGGTGCAAACGTCACAGCCTGCGCGGCAGCTGCATCAGCCCCTGGCAGAACACTGCCAGACTTGCTGGACACGAGCAGTGCGGCAGTGTCACTACCTCTCCCTGGCAGTGGCAGGTGGGCTGGTGATGGCGGAGATGACAAAAATGGCAACGCTGGCGCTTCAGAGTGGTCTCCTGGCACGTCGGCCTGCGCCATACCACTACCTCTCATGCTGTCCCCACCCTGTGCATACGGCATTCCAGCAGCCTGCATCCGCAGAAGTGATCTTGGGCTCCTGGCAGAATAGTTCATGTGCGGCAGAATAGTTCATTGTTCATATGGCATGACAGATATCAAAATGGACGATGCCAGCAATTTGCCATTTGCAAACAGGCCTCACTGATCGCAACACGTGTAGCGACATATGCTGTAGGATTGCACGCACGTACCCTGCAAAATTCTTGAGTCAACAGGCCAGGCCGACGACTCGTTAAGGAGCCATTACTTGCAGCATCCACAGAAACGCGGCTTTCCCGCACAGCAGCTGTGCTTGTGGGGGCAACAATCGCCACACTGGCTCCCTGGGCTGATGTCGCAACAGGTGCGCTCACAAAGGCGGACTCTGCAGCCCTTTTGCCTCCATATTCTGGGATGTTCTCGTTACTCACAGCACATGCAACTGCGGTGCAGGCATCACCGACACCTTGTGCCTGCACATCTGCTGAGTCACTGGCAGAGGTAGGGGCTGGTGCAGTGCGCAGCTGCGGAGCTCCGCTCACAGGAGCCACAAGAGCTGCTGGTGACACAGGAGGAGTGCTGGCGGGCACGGGAGTCTGCACTCGCAGTGGCGGCGATTGCGTTCGTAGTTGCGGGAGCATCTGGCTGCGAATCGAATTCATGGTTTCACCCAGATTGGGCGGACACGGTGGCTGATCCAGGGTTGAGTCTGTTGTCACTAAACGCTTGCTGATTCCATAGCGAAACCATCCTTGGACGATAGTCACCTCGAAAAAGCATCGCTCGATCCCACAATAAACCACTCTATCTGCGTCCAGCTTGCTCCGTGGCCTGCATGAAATACTATGTTGAACCCATAGGATAGACATTCTGTAGCATCTGCGAACATTTAGCAGCACCTACGGACGTTCCACAGCATCTGCAAATGCGACATGGCTTCCTGAGCAGCTGTGAGCGGTCTGAGATTGGCAGCACCTTTCTTTGATGTCCACGTGCAAGCCCGCCCCCTCATCTAGCCACTTGAAGAAACTCTGGTGGGTGTCACTTTGCAACCATTGTTTGAAGTAAGGCTTAAGATTACTTCCGTAACGATGCTTGCTGTCGCATGCCTCCAGCCAGTGTTCTGTTTGCAGAAGCAGGGAGTAATCATCTGCGCTTGCCCCGCGGCAAATATGCAATACCCGAGCAACCACATCTTTCCATCGCCAGTAGCGGCGGCCATCCTGTGTGTACCTGCAGTGGTGCGTGGCTGATTGCAATGACATTTCGGGGTTGGGTATGTATGCAATGGAGGGCACAAGACAGCACCTGATGAGGCTATTCTTTTGTGTCACAACTGCCAAAGGCTTCCGCAATCTGCTGATTGCAGCAAGCTGTTGCTGCCTTGTTGGCAACAACGGCACAGACGCAGTTTGGCGACATATGCTGTGTGCACTCGCCTGGCGGGTGCACCGGTCTGCTTGAGGCATTGCTCCATCGTTAATGTGGCGTTGCGCTCCACAGGATGACGCTCTGATGCGTATGTGACTGTCTGCATCGATCACCCCAGACCGCTGGTTGTGCAGGTCAAGCTGTACATCATGCCCAGCGCCGAAAGCGGTATGGGCACATCGGGAAGACTGTGGATTCTTTTCAGAAGATGCGCACGTCACAGCCTGATCAGCTGAGGGAGTGCAAGGATATGGCTGGTGGCAATGCAACGGGTGCTGCAGTGAACCGCCTGAAGCTGAAGCCACAGAGGCATGTGAGAGTGAAGGGCCGGAAGAGGCATGCTGTGCATCAGATGTGCGGGGAAACGGAGAGCTGGAATGCTGCACTGGCGGCAACGTTGATTCAGCCGTCAACATGCGGCGATGTGACGTGCCGTGCTTTACCTGCATACGCGACAGCTGTGTTTTGGGGTGTTCTGCCTCCGCCGCCCAGCGCGTGCACAACTAATCCATCTGCACCCACAGATGAAGACGCAAAGGCTTACGAGGATTCAAAATGAACTCGTTCAATCTCTAAAGCCGAAGATTCTAAAGAATATGTGCCGCGCGGGTCAGGACACTGCAGCGAGCGTCAGGTACAACAATCCCGCAGTTACAGCTAGTTCCAGATGTATGATATCGCATTGCACAGTGGCGGTGACAGTCAGGAACTGTGGGGAAGTGTGATGCCAAGAAGACCGAACCAGCGACAAGACCGGGAGCATATTCGCACATTGTCCCGATGGCCGTTATGATGTAAACAATCTTACGTATATGCATAAGACTTTGCAGAAGCCGTGAACTGACGGCAAGAGCCCTCAGGTCGTGACACTCGGTACGCCTACAGCTGGTACAAACGCGAACGGGCGAAATTGGGCTACATGCCGGTTCAGATCCTCATCTTGCACCCAACACACATATATATACATACACATATAAACACATCTATGTTGGAGATATAATTGCTTCCAATTTAAACTGTTCGGCGACTGGCTCCTGCAATCGGCAGCCGGATATGCGCGTTCGGCAGTACTGCGAACGGCGCACATCCCACGCAACATGACTTACAGGCAGTCAGGTTCACAGACGTACTAATATAATGAAATCATGTTGCATTCCTACTTCCAGAGCTACGTGCGACAGGTGTGCGAGAACACCAAACAGCGCACATCATGTTGGCTGGGCAGATACTGGTCGGCTGAACCGGACACCGCATACAACAAAATATCCAGATACAAGTCGCGTCCGCGGCTGTATATTAGTGCGCCCTTACATGGTGATATCAGTGTGATAGGTTGTGCAGTGCACGACCGCAACAGCCCGTACCGTGACAAAGCCAGCCAGCAGAATTAGATGAACAAACTTGTCTTAGTTTAGAAGACGAAAGAAGTGGAGTGGCCGACAACAGGAAGCTGGCCTGTACGTTGCGATTGAACAGCTGCTACAACATGACGAGCTTGCGCGGAAGAAAATCTAAATGTAGGGGCTCGTGTACAGTCAAAAGTGTGAGATCTGTAGCCTGTCTTCTTGCCATATGTGTTTGCGCAGATTTGCCTCTTCGGATGATGGTGCCCACTCGACACATATGCGATTGGTGACCGCCGCAGCCGCGGCATGGCGCTGCATGCAGCGAAGCAGCGCTTTGCTGCTAGGACCTGTTGACTTGAAACTTATGTTCAATGTTGAAATTTTCATCATCAATATAGTGATTGCTGTGTGCATCCGTGTCGTTCTTTGTTGCATAATTGAGCCCGGTCGAGCTGTTGCGTCTCATCCTTCATGATCTGCTGAAGCCGGCGCCATTGCAAGGTCATGAGAAGCTTCTGGTATCTGAACATGTATTAGGAGCAGTGATTGGTCGTGCTGCTCTTCTCTTCAGGCCCGCACGGACGCTGCATGGAGCTGCCGTGACAAGCTTCCCCGCTTCCAAACTCCAGGAAACACTATCGAGCTAAATATTTGACGCAAGAAATTTGAATGATCTAACGCGGCGGGCCCCTCCGCACGCTGCTGAGCTCATGCAGAGCGTGGACGAGTCGGCTCGCTAGCTAAGATGATTGTGGCACCGTGTACAGCCTTCAACTCTCCCATGTCAGATGCACCTGCAGTCCCTGAAACAGCTCGGCAAGGCCGTGACAATCAGCGCTACTCAACCTCTGGCGAACGCCTCGTCGCCGGGTGCGCTTCTAGATTGACACTGCATGTGTGACAGCGCGGCAAGCAGACATATGTGCAACATATGAATCCTGTTTGTAGGTGCGTGCCCGTTCGCTTTATCGACGACGGTAGTACTCCGTCCGATGTACAAGTCATGCTGATTTCCAGCAGCGGTGGGACCGGCTGGGTCTTCCCAAAAGGTGGCTGGGAGCTAGATGAGACCGCAGAGTCAGCGGCCCTGCGAGAGACCGTCGAAGAGGGAGGCGTCCGTGGTGAGTTGGATCCTCTGATTCTGGGCCAGTACCCATACTCCAATCGGAAAACGTCTCCCACTCGGAAAGGATGCATAGCCCACATGTTTGTGATGGTAGTACGTGAAGAGCTTAATATCTGGCCAGAATCTCAGCGCAGGGAACGATGCTGGGTGTGTTTCCCTTGCACAGTTGTTCTTGTGAGCGCCTGCCTTCCCATGGTGGGCAAACACCATGTCTAGACAATGGTCTCCAGCTCTGAGTGCTTCACTCGTTGCAGTTCTCAGTCGAAGAAGCTAGTACGAAGTGCCGACATGGCTGGATGAGGATCGCTCTACATGATTGGCTACGGCGGAAAGGGTGGAGCTCATTGGCCGAAAGGTTGGAGGATTTATCAGCAGCTGCCTCATCTGATGATGTGCTTAGTGTCACCGCAACTGCAGACACAGATTCTTGACACAGACAATTGAAGATCCTTTTCATTTATTTGCGTTTATGATGTCGTGGCATGTAACAAGACATGGCCACCTTTTCAAGCCACTCCTGCGTCAGTGATTGCGGTGTGTCTATGCGCAGTCGAGTTTCAGGCGACCGTGTGCCAAAACTTTCGCTACTACAAGGCACTCTTCAAATGCTGTAGTCGTGGTGCTTACATTGCCAGACACTCAGACTGCTATGTCATGTACCTGGCAAGCAACGCATCAGTTGTCATCCTCGCTCGCATGAACAATGCCGCCACCACCTCCCTCTTCAACATCGTCCTCGCTATCATCGTCTTGGTCGTCGTCATCATCGTACACTGTGGACTCGGATCTGTAACCGTCGAATGCCAGGCCACCCTCATCAACATCAGGGCCAAGTAAATCTCCCAGCATCGCAGGAAATGGACCGCCCCATCTCATCTCATCAACAAGCCTCATGGGGTCCAACATCCCAGCTGCATCACCCCCTCCCCCCGTTGCAAGAATGGGCATTGCTCCTGACATCGGACCACCACCTGCTCCACCCGCACCAGTTCCCACATCATTAGCAATGCCTGCAGTTGTTGCTCCAAGCGCAGTCATCAAGCCGCGCATGCCTTCCTGAAGCTCCATCATGGTAGGAGTATCCATCGGCAAGTGATCTGCATCTGCTGCTTGCAGGGCATCAGTAACAGCCTGCTCACCCGCATCATTCGTGCCACCGATGTGTGCTGGGTGGTCAGCTGCACTTGAAGGCCTCATGCTGTGGCCTGCTGTATCTGCAGCATCTGTTCTGAGCCCCGCACTGGAAGCATCACCAGCGTCTGTGCTCAAAAGAGGTTGCTCCTCATCGGCACTGAGTTCTTCTGAGCCAGTGTCAGACATGCGTGGCACTGATGGATGATCTGACACATTGTCTCGCTCTGCAGCCACAGCCACGCCCGCCCCTGATGCTGCACCACCGTCAACATCTGCAGTCTGGCCGTGATGCGCAGCACCCTCGTCAGAATCGGCTGGCCGAACATCGACAGGCTGTTCTTGAGCAGCACCTTCCTGATCAGCTGCCGCTGCAGAGGCGGCTGCAGGAGCATCTAGTGGTGGCTCCCAACCCGCTGGCATCGATGTCAGTAGGTTGATGGCAGCCTCTAGGCTGTTATCACTGCGAACTAGTGCATGACGTGCACCTGCTTCTGTGAAACCCATCGAAATCAAGAGCTCCATGTGCTCAGGATTGGCCTCTATCTGGCGTGGCTCCGCAAGACGCACAGTTCGAGCATTGTAGACATGCCTGCAATGGTGCGCGTGATGGTCAATGGCCAAGGGGAAATCCGTGAACACACAGCAACACCCAGAGCACCTGCTTGTGTGTCAATCAAGGATGTCAATCAACCCATCTTACATATGAGATGTACCGACCGGAGTCGGTCATGTGGCCGGCGACAGATGGCATGCACATACGGCCATGAGGCAGCTCCTGCACCTGAGCTCATCCATGGTCGGCTCAGCCTCAATGTCCCCATCACCCCCATGCGCCAGCAGATAGTTGACGGCTGCACTCACGACATTGCGGCTTAACAGGAGTGCACGACGCGCAGCGGCAGCGCTGAATCCCATATCGCTGATTTGGGCCATGTGGGCAACGCTGGGCTCCGGCACCACCACCTCCTCCACCAGTGCATCTGCCCGCGGCATTCGCGCAGCATGACGCAGTGCCTGCGTCACGAATTGCTGCATGTCGGGTCCGTCATCTCCTATGCTCTGGAGTGCCTGCAGGGCGTGCCAAACCCCGCATGTACGCAAGTGTGGTGCTCATGGGATCGGAATCGTTGTGCCAACGGTACAAGGCAGGAGGCCTGAAAGCTGACGTAAGATGCAGAGAAACCTCATATATTCTTGCCACGCAAGATCAGGCACATGGCATCCTGAAAGCAGTGCACTCACCCTGTATGCCCCTCGCTGTGGTTGCTTTATCAGATTCAGATGTACATCGTTGTGCAAATTCTTCCACCATCCTACCAAATGCGTATCATACAAAGAGATGTATTCTGGCTTGATTTGGATCATTCACGCGCGCTATTGTTACTTGAAGTTGCTCGCAACAACGAGGAGCAATGCACACGGGTCAGCTGGCATCGCCGTCTGGGCCAAAATCACGCACAGGCCGAGGAAATGCAATTAATTCACAACGCATCGGAAACGCACCTGCATGATGTCGTGCAAGCGAGCTTCCATTGGCACTTCTCGTGGTCTTGGTGGAGCAGAAGAAGGCTGTGCAACCTCCCGGCCTTGACGGTCAGCCTCAGCCCTAATAGCTCTCTCGACATCTTCCGGGCTGGGCATGGCTGGTTCTGTGGCATGTGTGACATCTGGTGGGGACGCCCGTGTTTTAAGCAGCACTAGTCGTGCTCCATCTTTCACACCATGCTTTGTCAACGGCAGCTGAATATTCGCGATCCTTCGCCCCTTGAACACCTGTAGAGGAAGGAATTCGGTCGGGCTCTTTAAACACGCGATCTTCGCTGAAGTCTTTCGGGTGCTTGCCTGGCATCTTGGCAATGGCATGCCTACGTATGCGACACGCACGACAGCGCTAGCCCTGCGCGGGCACAGAAAATACAAATATCTAAGGTAATCATTCGGCATTCAGGAGCTGCAAGCATCGGAAGAGGACGATTTGAAACCATAAAGAACAGACATCAGCTGGACATTGTCCTTCGCCGCTTAGAGCGTCATACCAGGCAGTGATCAGACAAGGAGGCTATTTCACTTCTGCGGGCATTGTTAGCCTCAATCACCCTTCGCTTCACATCCTCCACGGAGCATTCCGTTGTGAGGTCATCCAACGAGACTTTGCCATGTCTCGTTGAAACGGTAACGCGCATCGCGATCCAATCAAATATCGCGCTATGTTGTTGCTAGTTGCATAAACAGCCTGCAGGTGGGATGCGATGAGGAGACAGCAATGGAGGATGAACAGGTGACCAGGTACCTTACCGGTCGCAGGCCTCGCCGCTACGTGTCACTGCATGTGGACGCGCTACTGTATGAGCGGCTGCGATCATGTTCGCGGTTTTCAGCTGTGGGGGATTGTGCAGGTCGCTTCCAACATCAAACACGCGCGCGCAGGACAATACGTTTGCATGCTGCGTCGGACGCACCGCAAACGTTGCACCGACCGGTCAACAAAGAAGCACGACCGCACCCAAACCAACAGGAAATGGGAAGTAGATATGCTGCTCCAGTTTCATTGTAAGGATCCCTACGTGATTATGCGAGTTCCTGCGGCAGCCGTGAACTCACATCTCTGAGAATACTGCTGTTCCGGTGATCAGAGCAGAAGTCGAAAAGGTGCACGGCAGGTACATATGCAATCAAGCAAGATTACACTTATGTTGGTCGTGGAAGCATAGTGTTCTTGCCTGCAAGAGCGGAGGGAAGCATTGGGAATTCTGCAGAGCCTCCCTACATCTCTGCGCACATGTGAGCACATGCAGCAATTGGAACACGCAATATTAATCTCTTTCAGTGTTCAAGGGCTATCTGATGATCGTCTTGTCAAGGTATGCGTGCTCTCGGAGGACTTTTGGCTTCACAATGGCGAGATGTCAGCTTCGCCCAGCACGCTCCCACCTGTCCAGGATGAGGCGGAAGCTTTCCTCGCAGCAAGGAAACTGCAAGACAACCATTTCGAGCAATGCCTGCTGCTGTTTGAAAACACAGACAAGCCAGAGGTTCAATTCTGGTGTCTCAAGTCGATTCTTGAGGTGTGACATATCGATATGTGACCAGCATCAGTTGAAAGAACATGCTTGCAGGCATACACGCAAACCCCTCACCCTTCATCTGCTTTAAAGTTCTTGCAGGTCCTCGTGAGCACAGGATTTGGCAGTTCAACAGGCCTCGACATGGCTGTCATGAAGGCAACTGTAGCAAAGTGGTCTTTCGCCGACCATGCCACTGCGCTGTCTGCACCTGCATTTGTGCAGAACAAGATAGCGCAGCTGTTGGCCGCCCTTGCCGCCGTACGCAGCCCTTACTGTGCCCCACGCTCATGATTCGGCCACGATTCCCAGCAGACTGGATGCAGCTGATTTCACTACCATGAAGCCCCAGCTGTTGCCACCGACTGATCATGTTGCCATCATGACCTGATGAGCAGATCACAACCATCGTGTGCTGCCTGCTCCTGTGTCGCTTCCCAAGTCACTGATGCTGTCTGTAGTCAATGCTGGCTGGCTACATCCTTGCGACTCCTTACATGCGCCCACCGCAGTGTACGACACACTGAAACCGCGCTGTACAGGATTTGGCACGTGCTTTTTCGTTGCTTCCATTTGCTTCCACCATGTTGTGTCCCAACACGCCTGGTACCTGCTTGAGGGAGCAATTGTATCATACCCTCAGCTTGCGCAGCTACTGCACTTGGTCACGTGGCACATTTACAGCATACACGGTGTTTATGAGGTAGTGGTCAAAGCCTTGTAACTCCCCATCCAGGAGCTCTACCCCGACGACTGGCCAACTTTGTTCTCGGACATGTTGGCTGCGGCGGGCAGGGACACAGCAAGGGCCACCATGTTTGCCCGCGTGCTCCTGGCGCTGGACGAGGACGTAATCTCCCTCGACATCCCCCGCAGCGAGGCAGGCTCTCGGCGGTCAATGGCCTTCAAGGACGCCATGCGTGACCACGACGTCTCCGCTGTCGTTGCAGCCTGCACCCGACTCGTGGCCGCCCACTATGCCACCAGCCCGCCCACAGCCCGCGCGTTGCTGTCAGCACTGCAGCGGTATGTTGACTGGGTGGACATCAGCCTAATAGTCACGCCAGGCTTCATGGCCCTGCTTCGGCAGCTGCTGCAAGGTGTGGGTCGGCTCAAGCTGAATCTGTTGCATCACAGGTCTGCTGCCATGACCCTGCCACCGGATGCCGAAGTAAACCCTACCCAGCATGACCTGGACGTGCCCATGGTCAGTCCATAAACGCTGCCTGCACGCGCGCTCAACTGTACTCAGCACAAGTACCCGCACCCGTTTGTGTACACATGGCAGCAATGTTTGGAAAGTAGCCTATGGCCTGATCTGGCTTGATGTCTTGCACATCAGGCCTGCCTTTGTGGGGGTTGGCATATCGAGGCGCAGCTGCTGCAATCCAACAGCGAATTTGCTGCAGAGCCGTCCCAGCTACAGGGAGCAGCATCAGCAACGCTGTCAGCCATCTTGTCCAAGCGGATGGAAGCTCAGCCCAAGCTGCAGTTGATTCAGCAGATGTATGTAGCCCCGGTTGCGGCCCAGTGGGAGGTGATTGCGAACAGCTCCGGTGAATGGGATGAGGACGTGGCAGAGCACCTGGCTTCATTCCTGAATGTGCTTGCCTGCGAGACTATTGAAAGTCTGAAACGCATCGAGAACCAGTTCATCAGTATGAAGGTGCGTCAGGCCAATGTGGATGCGTCACTGCAGATCACACCATGCAGCGGGGACTCCCAACACATATTACATGCTCTCCGAATCGTTGCATGTAGGTATGCTCCTGTATGGGGAAAGCCCCTGCTTGGCGCACAATGGACATGCCAAAGGAGCCGTGATCAAGACCGCTCGCACTGTTTGGGTGCTGGGGCCCATCACAGCACGTGCCCTAGCCACAGTTGTTTGTTTGCTGAAAATCTACACCATGGTCACGTCAGCCTCACTTGTTCCTGCATCAGCCACCTGATGCACAGGACTCACCAGATCGGGCAGCAGACGTCGCAGGCGATGGTCACCTGTGGTCACCTGCTGAACACACACCGCCGACACCACAGCTCAGTGTGGGTCACATGCAGGCGCTCGGCATAGATGTGGACGGCGGCGCCAGCGCCGACGCCAGCGCGTCCATTGCGGCGGGGCAGCAGGTACTGGAGCAGCTCATGTCGCCCGTGCTGCGCACGCTGCTTCATGAGTGCAGTGGCATCCGGCTCGCATGCATGCCGTTTCTTACGGCACATCTGTCGCGTGTGAGGAACGCGTGCAAGAGGCAGGGTGGGGTTGACCCAACCGTTCAACCACAGCTGCTGCGCATCATGGAGGTATTCAGCCGAGGCCTGTCCCGCAGAACTGCTGTGCAAATGCATCAAGCCATGGCTCATCACTGAACAGTGTATGTGCTTGTATGACTGCATAGGCAGTCCGGTAGCCTTGTGAGGTGCCTTGTTTCAGCCAATAGACAGAACGCTGGTAGGCCTGTGCCAGGATAGTTTTTGTCGTCTCATGGCACTGGGTCTTGCATGAAGCTGTCGGCTCCTTGTGGCCAGTCTATAGCACCTAAGCTGTCCATGGGAGGAGAAATAGCAGTGTGCGCAGCTGCTCATGTTCCTGTCATGCACCCTTGCAACAGCTCAGGACACTAGTCCAAGACCCCACATGCGGATATTGAGAGGGCCAAAGTGTGTGAGAGACCCCTCTGCACCGGCCTCAAGGCACAGTGCACCACTGCAGGCACTAGCAGTGGCAATGAGGTACCCGGCGGACTCATGCGTATCGGCTGCGCAACCATCGTCGCAAGAGGCTGCAGTCATGTCCGAGGAGGAAGAGGCGATGATCGATGAGCAGCGACAGGAGCTGACGACGCTGCTTCGCAACATGGCCAAGATTGTCCCCGACGCGGCGCTGTCCCCGGTGCACCAGCTGCTGGTCAGCCTGACGGCGGAGGACGCGCGGCCGCGGTGGCAGGACGTGGAGGTGGCAGTGGCAATGTTGTATGAGCTGGGGGAGGCGCTCGTGGACGACGTCAACTCAGCCGGTTGTGGCGCGTTCCGAGCGCCTGTGACGCTCCTGATGTCCAAGGGCGTGCCGCATGAGGAGCACCGCCTGGTGGCCGGCGCCGTGCTGGAATGCTTTGTGCGACCCAGCTGTACCACACCCTGCTCCCCATGCTGATGCTCCTGTGTATGAGGCTCTGCTGATGGGTGCATGTGCTGCACTTGCGTTTGGGCGCTTGCCGTAAGCAGATTACAGTTGTGCTGTGTGTCTGAGCCGCTTGCCACGCCTTCGGGAGGTCTGGCTACCTGCCTGGGTAGTGGTGTTGTATTGTGCAGTATGGCCGCAGTGGTGGACGATGTTCCGCTGCTCTCATTCACAAGTGCACTTTACATCTTTGCCTTCTGTGCTCAGACTGGCACCACTGTGTGCAGGTGCGGTATGTGCGAGTGGCAGCAGGGAACCGAGAGCTTGTGCCGACCGTCATGCGAGCGTTCCTGGGTGGCTGCGGGCTGTCACATGCGCACTACGCCCATGCAACCCGCGCGTGCTACCTCTTCATGCGTGTCGTCAAGGTCCTTCGCCCCAGCCTGAAGGACTATCTCCAAGAATTGATTCAGGGCCTCATCCCTATCATCACGGCCATTGCGGCAAATCCAGTACAGCCATCCACCGGGGCGTTGAAAGCCACCCAAGGCAAAGGTGGGCCTGCTAGCTGGCTTGTTAAGCGGTTCATCGCTGTGCTGTACCACCGACACAGAGCGAGTGGCACAGTGGTGCTGAACTGGCTAGGGTGGTGACTCCCTTTGTGGTCGTGCCAGTCGGCATTGGTTTTGAGCAAGCACTGTGCTGCAAGTGAGCAAGCACTGCGGTTGAGACATATAGATTGTTGGTATACCTTTCGCCATGCGATCGTAAATTGGACAGGATACCACAGCCATGCTGGGTAAGGAGGTCTGTTCACAAATCGCTTTCACCATGCCTTTGCAGCGACACACCCTTGACTGCTAGAACATGCTTTCATCCTATTGCACGTTCAATACTGGGGTCAAGACGGCCAGAGATGCGACAGCAAACCATGAAATCTGTAGGACTTGATGTTGTGTCCACCCCTCTAGTTGCCCCTGCCCCCGCTCTGTCAGCAACTCGACCATACTCCAGCCCTCTGAAGTTTCGCGCTGATGTGCGGCATAGCGTGATCGTTTGTTGCCGAGCCAAGCTGTTTGTGCATCCAGGAGCAAACGTTTGTTGAGGCATGCAGCACATCCCACATAACGGAGCAGACGCGCAGACGGCATCTGAACTGGTCCATGCGTGTGTCACAGGCGCTCCTGGCACCACACTGCAGCTGGATGATCGCATGTACGCATGGGAGGCTATGAGCCTGCTGCTTGCATCCGACGATGTGCCGGAGGACGTTCAGGCAGCGTTTGTGCGCGGCCTGCTGCAGCAGCTGTGTACGCAGATCCGGTCCAACCTTGAGGGTGACCTGTCCAGCATCGCTGTCATGGGCTCCAGCCCCCCAGCGTCTTCGATGTCCCCCGGCATGGCACTCAGCTCAACGGCTTCACAAGTCATGCTGCTGAACCACGCGCTTGAGGCGGTGGCCAGGCTTTCCAAGGGTTTCTCACAGGACCGTATGACAAAGCACCGGCCTCAGATTGGTGTGAATCATGCGCTTGAACATTGGGCATGTCAACTATCCGTTGCTTTGGCCTTGTGCAAAGCCATGCCCTGTGCCTGCAAATGTACCTTATCCGTTGGTGCAGCTTGCCACACTGCCCTTGCATCGCTACACCACCAGGTATGTATACACAAACGGATGAACATGTGGCCGTGAGCTGTTTGTTGAGCACGTGTGGTTTCAAACAGACATTGGTGGAACTGACCGGGGGAGGCTACGTTGTTGCAGGTGCATCGTTTCAGGACGTTCTGCCGGTCGCACTGCTCATCCCGGAGCGGCTGCCGCGAAATAGGATGTTGCGGGCACGGTTCATCTCATACCTGCATCGTATGGTGGAGTGCCTCGGGACCCAGCTGTTGCCGTTCCTGCCACAGTCGATGGCGGCGCTGCTGCCGCGGGACTGTGATACGTCAGATGTGACGACTGCGTTGCGGCTGCTCAATCAGCTGATCGCGAAATATCCACAGGGGCTTGTGGACACGCTGCAGGAGCTGGTGCCATCTGTGGTCATCAAGTGCGCCCATGTCCCATACCTTGTGGATGTACGACACAAAAATGGAGTGCAGACCAGACATGCACTGCCCCACGTTGGCACTGCAACTGTTTTTGAAGCCGAGGTGACGTACTTGAACACCACATTCCTGCCATGCGCAACGTGAGCTGGCGCCGACCACAGCGTAGTGCCCATGCCCGATAGAGTCTGCAGTTGACGCAGCAGTGTTCTTAGCAACAAATTCGCCAGCAGGTATGGTCAAGTGTGTCAGCTGGACCACAACATTGTGGCAATCGAGAGTCCGTACAAATTACTCCCAACATGTGGTACCAGAATGGCCTAGCACTCCCCTGTGATCTGCAGGGTGCATCAAATCCTGCCTGATACATGGGATTGGACAGGCGCAGCAGCAGCAGCCCAGGGCCGACAGGGAGGCGGACGCACGGGCACCACACTGGACCTGCTCGAATCAGGGGATCTGCAGCAGGTGTACTTTCATCTGCTGCAACTCCTGATTGCCAACGAGCTGCTGTTGCGTGTGCTACCGCAGGGCGAACTGCTGAGCACAGCCATGTCTGCCGTGGTTAAGGTGTGCATTGATCCGATAAAAAGCCTAAAGGCGCACGCAGCAACATGTTGCGTGCACATGCATATGCCCATGGGCTTCCAAGCCATGCTGGGTGCACTGTCATGCATGGTGGTCCGTCACACAACCAGCTGCAGAAACTGATGCTGCTCCAGGCTGGCATGACCACAAAGATGACTGGTCATGAAATATGCGTTTGCGTTGCCGCCGGTCTCGCCTCGTTGCTACTCAGCAGAGCGTGGCTCAACCAGCTTGTCCTGCAGTCCATGCAGTAGCAGGCACAGCATGAAGGCACAGGTGCTGACAATGAGGCTGCGCATGCTTTGCAGGGCGCTGCATCCCATGTTGATGTTTCCACTCGGAAGACTTGCATTGCTTCTCTAGTAAAGCTTGTAAAGCTTTGGGGCTCTGATGCATCATTTAAGCAGTTTGCAATTGACAGGGTTGGCATCCACTGCTGTATTCAAGGCACTGTCAATGGTGGAGTTGACATTCGAGATGGTGGCGCGTTGGGCCTACTCTCTGAGGTAGGCTCCCACAAGCACTCGCTTCAGGATCAGATGGGCACTACCGCATGCTGCAGATTGACAGGTGCGACGTCTAGAGTATGGCTTGTGACGGTGTTTTGTGGCTGCAGGTGGCAACATGTGTGAAGGCGCTGCACGAGCTTTATGGGGAAGAGTTCATGCATGCCGCACGCACATTTATTGAGGCCGATGTCGCAGCCGCGTCGAATGAAGCCGTTTGTGAGAAATGGAATATCCTAATACAAAACGTCATGGATGGCAACATCAAGGGCACTAAAGACGCATTGAAGGCCATGATGCGGCTGAAGCAAGGTGTCGTGTCAAGAATTCCACAACGCACAAGTTGAGAATGCCCATCGGACATGTGCCCGGCCGGCAGTCATGTATGAAACCCAGGTGTGGGTAAGTAAGCGAGTGACTTTGGTCACAGCTGGCACAGTAGGCATGTCGGTGGCTGGAAGCTGATTGATCAGAGCCGTACGAGCGAGCATGATCTGTGGTCGAGATATCAGGCAATGGCTTGAGATCAAACTAGCATTATCCTGCTCCAACCACGTCGTCGTTATGCTGACACCATGTGCGACTAGGCGCCTTCTACTGTTGCTAAAGACTCATGACCTTGCCAATTTCAGAACTCAGTGCAGCATACAGTAGGACCTTCGTAGCACAAACAGAAAATCATGCAACCAGCGTTCGGCTCAGACTCAGCGTATTGACTGTGTCAAAGCGCAATTCTCGCTGCCAAGACGTCAGCAGAGGTAGTGTGCATGAACCAGGACAATAACAGCTAGCAGCAACGCATAGCGGCCTGTGTAGGGTTGCAGCATCTACTTTTTTGCATTCTTGCGGCGCTGATACTCTCTTTCTTCCATGCGATGTAGCATGATTTGTGGCTGATTCGCGGCATTGCTTGGGTCATGATGAGCGTGCCCCTGCGCCCAGTCATAGCCACAAGCATATGCCATGATGGACCCGGCGCTGTTGTAGGATGCAGCTGTGATAGGCCTCACAGGGTTTGCTTGAGACTTGCACAGTCGTGCCTTCTCATCCTTATCCCAAAATGTGAAGTTTCCGTCTGAGCCCGCCGTCATGAAAGTCCCAATCGGATGGAAGCGAATTGCATTCACAGGGTAAACTTCATCATATGTGTCTTTTCGACCGTATTGGCCCTGCAGTGATCGTGGACATCACATCACTGAACACCACAAAGCATAAACGACAGTGAAGCGACCACAATTTCACACAACAAATCTATGAGTACCAATCTATTAGCAAACCTTGGTCAAATGTCTGAAATTCAAGCTAGAACTGCTCAAGGTCGGAGGGTGACTTGATACAATCGAGCTGCGCACGGCACAAACAGTGCATGCTGGAACTCTGACGCTGCAGACGGGGGACTGCGCTGCAGGGCAGACCAGATGCGCACCTTTGTGCTTTGCGCAATGTTGCCGTTGGCATCTAAGGTGCGGCGGTGGCATTTGAAGGTATACGACTGCTGCTTGTCGGGGTGCATGCCTTCAAAGTTCTGCACCGCCACGCGCCCTTCTATACTACCCACCAGATATCCCGCATTGCCTGGGAACGCTGCAACGCATCGGGTCTGGTATGACAATGGCGATTGTTCCACTTTAGCGGGCGTATTGGGATTCTTCAGGTCAAACACATAAATTTTCCTGGTACGGTCCGTTGCCGCAGTGGCTGGCACAGGTGGAGGGTAGGGCTGCTCAGCTGTCCCAACTACCAAGAGGTGTTCCCTTGTGTCCATAGCGTAAACCTTGGCCTCAAGCTGCACTTCTCCAACACTTGCATTTGTGCGAAGGTCCCAGTACTTCAGCTTGCTGTCCCATCCGCCTGCACACATAGAATCGTCTGCGCTGAATGTTTCCAGTTACAAATACCACCGATTACAGCATGTGAAGAAGCATGCCTGTTGCTACAATGGGCGTCCCACCAGTTGCTGAAGCATCCAGCATGCAGACATGCCTGATGGGAGCGTCATGTTGGCCTATGATTGCCTGTGAATTAGATCCGAGATCCCAGAGCTTTACTGTCCGATCACCCCCACATGTCAGGATTTTCGTCCCATCTGAGAACCATGCAGAGTCCAGTGGGCAGTCATGCTTTGTTTCTGCCTTCGGCTGGGACGCTACAGACGTGCCTTGCATGCCTACCTCCCAGCATTGGACCTGGCCCGACCATGATGTGGACACCAGAAAATTTGCGTTTGGAGCTGGTGTAAAGTTAAGAGATGAAACGCTGTCGCTTGGTGGGGAAACAACGGGCGCATCTTGAGCTGTCGAGGTGCTTGTGTTAAACGCGCCGTTTTGCGCACCGAAGGTCGTCGTCGCAGGAGCCCCAAAAAGTGTCATAGCATTAAGCTACAAGCCCTACACTTGGGTGTTAGATTACACAGGATGGTCGTGGGCCGAGAAGAAACAGATGTGGTTCTGTAAACACCGAGACCAGTCACGGTAACTGTGCACGGGTGCAAACTATCAAATACGCCACTTTCATACACATGAGAACCATTGGCAAATGTCTATATCAGGAATCGAGGTGCTTGCATATGGCGTCGCCTCAAACTCCTTTCTGTGCGTTGTTGGCTCCTGATCTGACATGCATGTACTGCGTAAACTGTTCACATGCCTGCAAGGTGTTATAAGATATACAATGCGCACAGCTTCGCCGGAGATCCATGCGTAGGGGACAAGGAGGGTTCAGCACATCCCTTATAAGCACATAATCGCGTCCGACCGTGCCAAAATGGATTGGGAAAAGGCCCTTCTCGAGGCCTCGTGAGGCATTTTGCCTGCGGGAAACGAAACGCGTACGCCATTGTTGTCGATCTTGCTGAATACTGCGGCTCAATGATCGGTCGCTTGACATCACACTGCTCATTGTAGTGTGTGTCAGTTGCAAAGGTACTGATACGCAGCACCCCGACACTGGCGTGCGCACAGCGTGTCGAGCATCTTGGATTCCCCGATCATGGCAGTATCGCGAATTTGCGCTACGTACCTATGATATGTCAATGTAGCTGAATGCCACGGCAAACGCGTTGGCCCAACTGCCTTACGGCTCGAATATTGGCACACGCACGACCGAACGCAGGCAGGGCCATTGCCCAGGGCAGTGACGATGTGGCCCGCAAAGGGGCTTACACACGCATTCGGAGACAGACACGTGGCTTCCTGCGAGAGGATCTGGTCACCAGGACCGCGCACATGTCCAGTCGCGCCGGCCCAAACCTGGTCGTTGACACACTCGACAGCAAGGGCAGCCCAGTCGTGCCCGAGCGCATCAGAGCAATCATGCCACGCGTCAAGTCCTTCCTTGATGGTGCGTGATTTCCTCAGATGCCCTCACTCTCCCCAACTCGAGTATTTGCGAGCATGTGACGATGGTGCAGGTCATTGGCAGCTCTCCGTTACAGAAGACGACATTGCTGCACGAGAGTGCCTTCATGCTCATGCAGTTGAGCTTTCAGATGCATGGATGCATAGCCCCGGTGACAAGTCAATGGATGACACCGCGTACGGTGCATGCTGTGACCTGTGTTCAATACAGCATACCGTCCGACAGCTGAATATGCTATCCGGATTATATAAGTTGACATCTCTCACATAGGACCATACTTCGGGTCTTGTTGCAGGCTCTTTTCGCATTGGCAAGCACACCACCAGCACACATGTCCACAGGGAGACATGTGGCATGCTCAATGGGTTAGTTTAAGCCGATCACACCACCTCGATGCGTGGCCAAGATCGTTGCAGGTGAATGATGTTGCTGATCATGACAGACGTGAGCAATCATCTTATTCAGTGAGGAGAATGCCTAAGAAACACCACATGACAATGCTACAGTGCCATGTTGGTCTTGTGCCGCCAAGCTACGCTGAAGGAATGGACGCCTCCCCACTTGCATCATGGCAATTCTCAGTACCAGCAGATACATCTTTCAGTTGTGGGGACACATCAAGCGACTCATGGGAGAGCTTCCTGGTGCTGCTTTCACAAAATGCGTCATTCCTAATCGAAGAAAACATGTTCCCGAACAAGATGCAGCATGGCGATCGAGTACTTCACTGCATGACGTTGCAGAAAGCTGTGCAATTCATTGCCAACCCAACAGTGTCTGAGGTGCGCTGTGCCATGCTGAGCTGTCATGACCGTGACTGGGTAGGTGTTCTGCGACACCGCAGTCCCTCCATATGCCTGAGTAGCTGAATGTGTACCTGATATTCCCAAGCAGAGGTACCCATTGCACAATTCAAGTTGTCCACCTGCACCACGGAGTGACAGCCTATGCATTCAGCAGGATTTCAAGCGCCAGTGTACATGTGGCATTGGCAATCGCGCTCACACTGCGAGTGGCCTTGCTGCACACTGTACTCTTCGATACGATGGAAAGCGTTTGTGCAGATAACCCGCCACATTTACAACACTCAGACACATGGGGCAGATGCACAGCTTCAGAGGATCGTCGACAGGTGGGGAATCAAAACTCTATCTGCACTACGCGAGTTCCATGATGATGCAGCAGAGAGAGGGAGCATCGGCCATGTCTGTGCACATGCTCGCAACCTAGGTTGAAGAAGTGGTCTTGGACATAGGCATGATGTTTGATGTTTAGTCTGAAAAAAGCGTCATGGATTTCCTTTGATTCTGTCATCCGAGATACCTCGAGCTGCAAACCATTGTAATTGCAGCAGTGTTGCTGCATCTCCATCTGGTGCCAAACGCGTTTGATGTGTACAGAAATATCTCGGTGTCACATACCATACACTAAAAACGGTTTCTTTCAAGCGTTGGCTACATTCTTTGCACCGCATACAAGGACGGTGCCGCAAGGGGCCTGCACCAGGCCTGGTACATACGGTGTCTACCAGGCCAACCGATAATCTAGTTGGCCGCGCAGCATGCCCTTGCGAAACATGATAGGTCCAACAACGCCTGGATATTTCACAGCGGCTATTTATCAACCTGCTATTCTCTTGACAATGCCGATTGGTACTCCCACGATGCGCATGATGTTCGACGCACTGATTCTGCCACGCACGCACTCAAACACAGGCCCCGGGTAGCATGGCGCGGTCGCGTTGTGTATAACATCCATATCTACCCCTGCATCTCGAGCTGTCATTGCGTGCTTCGCGGCGGCCACAGCTCGAGATCGACCGTGCTGTGCGCGAGGATCCACCTTTGGACGTGCTCTGGCCTTTCCAAGGTTTACAGATCATTGGATCAGCTCATCGTGAAATTGGCAGATACCTTGGCCGAAGAACGTGCGCCTTAGCTGCGTGGGACACGATTCCTTCCGCTCGCTTGCATCAGGCGCTAGCATCAGGCGATCAACAGCATACCTGTTGAATTGCGATGGCAACCGCAAGCTAAAAACAGCGAAACCAGAAGCTGTGTGGACACAGGTGAGATGGTGCTCGAGGAGCTCGGAAGCAAGATATCCTCAGCTCTGAGGAAGCTGAGTATTAAGGATGGTGTAGATGAGGCCGCCTTCGACGCGGCACTAAGGGAGATTTCCAACGCTCTAGCACAGTCAGATGTAGATTTCAAGCTAGTTATGAAGCTCAGAAGCAACATCAAGAAGAAGGTCAACTTCTCCGAGCTCGCTGCTGGTGTTGACAAGCATGCAGTGATTGAGCGGGCAGTCAGGGATGAACTGTGCTCCCTTCTAGATGGGTCGGGGGATACAGCGGTGGTGAAGCCACGGCGGAACAAACCATTCATTGTGATGTTTGTTGGCCTTCAGGTGCGGCATGAACCTGTTGCTGGGCGCCATCCAAAGGAGAATCATGAGCCTCACACAGTCTGTAACGATCCGATGCTCGTGCGCCGTGTGGTGCCCAGGCACATGTTTTCCCCCATTCCATGTTGCAAGTAAGCTGGCTTGCCCCGTTCGTGAGCCACTTGCAAGTGTATAATGAGTGGTGCCTGCTGTCACAGCTACAGGAACATGGCCAGCATCATTACTTGCAGGGTAATGGCAAGACCACCACCTGCATGAAGTTCGCACATTACTACAAAAAGAAGGGTTTCAAGCCGGCCATGGTGTGCGCCGACACATTTCGTGCTGGCGCTTACGATCAGCTCAAGCAGAATGCAACACGCGCCGGCGTGCCATTCTATGGCTCGTATGAGGTGACAGATCCAGCTGAGATTGCAGCCACAGGTGTGCGTGTGTTCCAAGAGGCCGGCCGCAATCTCATCATTGTAGACACAAGCGGTCGGCACTCCCAGAGCGAGGCTCTGTTTGAGGAGATGAAGGCAATTACAGCCCGGGTAGCACCGGACGCCGTTGTATTCGTCATGGACGCGACAACCGGTCAGTCAGCAGGGGATCAGGCGCGCGCATTCAAGGCCGCAGTCGATGTTGGGGGGGTGATTATCACTAAAATGGATGGCTCGGCAAAGGGCGGCTCTGCGCTTTCAGCGGTGGCTGCTACAAAGTCCCCCATATTGTTCCTCGGCACTGGTGCGCCTGTAATCCATTGTAATTGAATCATTGCACAGTCCTCTGACTGGCCATGTAAGGGGAGCGGAGGAGGGCACACTGGCCACAGAGGCAGTCATACATGGTAGCTTGATGCTGGCGTACACGGCCCGAGGTGTGCAGCGTTCGCGGTTGTCGTGCAGGGGAGCACATGGATGCGTTTGAGGAATTTGATACCAAGTCGTTCGTGTCCCGGTTGCTTGGAAAGGGCGACATGAAGAAGCTGGTGGAGAAGCTGGGGGACATCATGCCGGAAGATAAGCAAATGGAGATGATGGAGCAGATGCAGAAGGGCAACATGACAATGCGCACGTTCCGCGGCTTCATGGAGCAATTTGCATCAGCGGGGCCCATGTCCTCGGTGCGTTATCGCCTGCACATGCACCTGCCATTGCGGGTGCTGCCCTCTCATCTGCCTAGCATCAGCTGCAGGACTGTCCAACATGTGAGGCCATGGAAGCCATGGTGAAATTCTTTACCGGAATGCCCACATGCGGTGAGATTGCGGTGGTAGCTGTGGAGTTTCGGATCGCAGCGATGTCCAGTTCTACGTGTGCTGACAACAGTAGGCAAGAGTGAAGCACATCAGCACCGTGTCCATGGATGATCGCTGTCCTCAATGCTGAAGCGCATCCGGACTCTGCATGCAAGCAGAAACTGTCATGATGAACAGGTGCCAGTGGGGGAGCAGTAGGGTGTCCCTCGCAGAGAAGCGTTTGCACTGTTCACAACAGCAGCGTGCCAAGTCGAGTGCTGTCGGGTTCTCAACTTGCTCAGTTACCAGTCGTGGCCCCTCTCCAACATGCGGGGCTGTGCAGATCATGGGCATGCTGCCAATGTTCAGCAACATGAACATCGGCCAGGGCATGGACAAAGAGGGCCAAGTCAAGATGCGCAAGTACATGACGATCATGGACTCGTTGAGCGAGAAGGAACTGGATGAGACCGACTCGCGAAAACTGATGGACATCAACAAGATGAAGCGCATTGCCTACGGCTCTGGCACATCACTGGTGCGAATCCTTCGTGTACGTCGACAGACAAACACAGTCTACTCACTGCTGGCATTGCTGGGGCTGATGCATTGGGAAGCACAAGTCGCTATTGAGTAGTGTTTGGCTGCTCGTGGGGTGGAACAGTGAGCCTGTGATTTGGCTTGCTCGTAGCGGCGACAGCATGCTGTATCCCCGTTGGTCAGCTGCACACCTGTGAAGGACTAGGTGTGTGCAGATGGAGGTTGGCGAGATGTTCAACCATTTCAAGATGATGACGCAGTCTGCAGGCAAGCTCTCACAAGCGTCCAAGCATATGAATCCACGCAATATGCAGCAGTCCATGGCGCAGATGCAGAATGCTATACCGCCACAATTGCTCAGGCAGATGCAGGGGGGTGGCATGGGCAACATACAAGAGATGATGAAGTCGCTCCAGGGGGTGGGAGGCATGCCAGGAATGCCACCAGGAATGCAGAACATGCGATTCTAAGCAAGTTTTTGTAGCCAGGCCTGTTTATCACCAATCTTGTGTGACCTTCAAAGCCGAAAATGCGAGATCATCTAAAAGCCCAATCGTTTAATCTCATTCCGGACAGTTTACATACTGCAAGCAGTCCGACAACCTCATGCACCAATGGACCACCATCCCACACCTGACGAGAGCCTATGGAAGGGCTGTGGCTTGGGAAATGTTCCACGACTGGCTGAGTTTCACACGCAATCAAAGCGTTTGATTTATCGCGATACACTTTGTGGTTGATCTTGTGTCGGCGCAAGTCACGCCCGCTGATCATCTAAACTGCCAAGATTCATTAGCACAATTCATCCGACGACGTCACTTTCTTTGTCACCTTGCATTCGTATCGAAGGCGGTTGTGCGAGAAACAGGAAAATGGCTCCCACTGCTCAATGCCGCGTGTTAGCCCAGCCACGGCCTTTCGCATCTAAGCGTCGCCAACTTAGGAATGTTGCCGTTAGGGCTGCCGTGCTGGAGGCTCCAAATGCTGTGCCAGGGGAGCTCGCGGCCGAAGCCGCTGAGATGAAGAGCATGTACTCCGAATTCGCTGAACTCATGCAGGGGACTGTTATGACATTTAAACCTGGAGACTCGCTACTTGGAACTGTGGTAGATGTTACAAGGAAGGGTGCATTCGTGGACGTCGGTGGCAAGGGCGCTGCCTTCGTTTCGACAGACGAGCTGTCTGTTGCCAGTGTATCAGATGTGCGAAACCTCTGCTATTACCACCATGATCAGAATTACAACAATGATTTTAGCACCGCTACACTCTGGGTCATGCAAAGCACCCGCGACGTGGTACCCTTGCCAGCGGGCCCGTGTCACATGGCCTAGCCACAGCTCGGTACAGGCAGCCATCACCGGCGACTTGGCTGCGATAAAACCTATGGCAGTATGTATAGGTTTGTGTATCACTGATCGGTACCTGAGCGACGCTCAGCTGTACATTGGTTGGTTTGTGGCCCGTAGCGCGCCTGGGCCGCTATGCGCAAGCAGCGGCGGATGTACATCGCGTCCAACACCCACCTGGCAACGAGCATTAGGCACCAGCTCAGTCTTCGTTTTGCATATGCTTCTGTCGTGATCCTGGCGCCCCTGGTCCACTTGTGCATGGCCATTTGGACAATGTCAGACTGACTGTAGGCCTCAGAGATCCTCAGGTCTGGCATGGTCCGCCGTTTCACCGTTCTCGGAACTCGTAACGAAGTAGTGCAGCTTTCAATGGCTGTGCAAGAGACAGCCATCATGTGGCAGCGCCTGCGACAGATGCAAGAGGAGGACTGCACCATTCCAGGGACAGTCATGTCTTCCAACCGTGGTGGTGTCATGGTCTCAGTCATGAACACACGAGGATTCGTGCCAAACTCCCACATTGGCCCGGTTGCGGATAAAGAGTCCCTGATGGGCACCGAGCTGCTGCTCAAATTCCTGGAGGTCGATGAGACTGCAGGAAAGCTCCTTCTCTCCGCTCGTCGTGTGCGATCAGCAGACTCTCTGGCGAACTATAAGGTCGGGGACGTAGTGGAGGGTGTTGTCACCAAGGTGACGCACTTCGGTGCCTTTTTGGAAATTGCGGATGGTATGAGTGGTCTACTGCACATTTCACAGGTCTCTCATGACCGTGTCATGAACATGGAGAAGCTCATCAACGTCGGAGATCGGATGAAGGTGTGTTTCAGAATTGTGCAAGGTCTTGCCAGCGGGTGTAGCCGTAGTTGATCTGTGACCAGCCTTGCCTTGTGAAACAAATGTTTGGGTGATTTTGCTGATGCGTCCTGCCAGCGACAAAAACTCAGCACTGCTCATGCAGGTCATGATCATGTCACACGATCGGGAGCGGGAGCGCCTCGCATTGTCGACCAAAAAGCTTGAGCCAACACCGGGTGACATGCTGAAAGACCCAGCAATTGTTTTCGCCCGTGCCGAGGAGATGGCATCGCTTTTCAAGGTCAGGGTGGCTGCAGCTGAGCAGGCTGCAAAGGAAGGCGAGCAGCAGCAGCAGCAGCCACAAGCAGATGAGAGCCAGCCGCAAGTTGAGGGCGCGCAAGCCGCGGAAACCTGGTAGCCTAGCAACTGCTGCGGACAAATTTTTTTGAGATCTGTCCGCATGCTGCACTGTTGACAATCCACAGCATTCGGCCAAACTCTGTTTTCGAGGAACAAGTCTAACAAGTCAATTTAACGTCGTCAAGACAACCTTGAGCTTGTGTCAGTCTGGCATGATTGACATTGATTTAGAACCAAGCAATTACTGCAGTGCACTGGATAGTACATTTCCTGTCACCCAGCAGCATGTTCTATGGTCAGTGCCGCTCCCGTTCTTGTGATTTCTCTGGGCTGTTTTGCTGTGGGAATCCTCTGCCAAGTGCAAACTCTGGTGACAATCACATTGACCGGATCAAGGATCGCCAGGTCTGCGCCCTGTCATTACAATGATAGAACATGTGCAAAAAAATTCATGCAACGACATTAGTGACCACTGTGCTTGCGGTGACCAATCCTTTTGCCCGTCATACACGCCGCTACTATGGGCCAGGCGAGCGCGTGCAGGCAGCATGTACCAGACACCGAGCGTTCCTGTGATGTACTGATGGAGCACACCTTGCACCGCCGCCCCTTGCGCCATCACGCCAGGACTGCAGGTGCACCCCAAACGCCTACGTTGGGGTTACTGTGTAACTCAGCCACACGTGCTGTCAAGCTGCTCATGAGTGCAGCTTGCAGCCATCAAATGAAGTGCGTAGCTGTCATGAATACAGTGCAGTGCATGCAATGCCTGTTGTCCTCACATTGCCTTGCACTCGTAAATGGCAAGGGTAACCTGCTATGCACCACACTACTCTGCACGTTGTCGATCATGTGGCAGCAAGCTGCATTGTGATACAGTAGGGCTGCACCACTGTTTCACAATGCAGTTTGCTACTGCTCCGCTTTCAGGGCCGTTCTGCTGCTCACAACCGCCGCGATTCAATAAGATATGTGCTCTGTTGATGCCAGCGCTCTCCCGTCCACGTCCACCAAGCTTACCTCAATCTACCCGGGTCTTCTATCAGCACTGTGAACACCACCGCGGGTCTCACCCACCGTAATCACTGCCTCGCTGTTCCTGAACCACCCATCTGCCTTAGTCTAACATTGCAAGCACTGATTTGGGCACTCATAGGTCTCCTGATCGAAGGAGCTTGCGTGCACGGGTCTGTTTCACCGGGTCAAACTGTCGCGTGTCTCACCTCCCGGGAGGCGGCAACAGTCTAAGCCCATGCTGCCCACTTCGTCCGCGGCTTGTGTATGCTTAGTCTTTGCTGCACTTGGCAAGGTGAGGGAGTGTCATGATGCTCCGACACATGCTGCAGCTGTCAGGTGTGGCAACATACAGACGAGTATCTGGACGCTGCATCGTGCGCCGGCTGGGCATGGCACATATCCGCCTGCGTATTGCCCACTTTGTTGTCTACATTGCTCCGCCGGTTGGTCCATCCATGAGCGCAGCATTCCAGCGCAGGGTCCTGGCAGTTGTGGGCTGTGTCCCCCGGGGCATCTGTATGCAAGGTATTCCTCCCCCCGCTCTTCTGTAGCACATGTGATCACGTCACCCCGCTCATTGCACCTGCGTGCAGACTGCCCTAATCCCGACAGAGTGCCGAGAGACCGGGCTGCATGTGGTACACGTCGTGCGCCGGTCTATAACGTGCATGCAATAGTTGCACGGATCACCTTGTCAACAATGGCTGGCGGTGCATCGACCACCTGCTGCTGTAATGTGTCCAGAACCAGAAAAGCGCCCAACCCAAGGGGTTGTATCACTTTTGGTTCGCAGGACGTTGTATATATGTGTTACTGGACTCTTGAGCGCACTGTATGGCTTACCTGCTTTGCACTCACAGGTGAGTACACATGAGACCCAGCCCTTGCGCGCTGGCCTCCTACGTGTGGTGGCGCGGGATGCTGCCGTGAGTACGGATGCTCTCCAGGTCTTTCCGCGTGGACTACTGCGGGAGAAGCCGCCGCGGTCGCCACTATCCGCTGCCTGCTCAACCCTCCATTTTCACACCTGTGGGTTCAGTAACCTCTGCTCCTGTGCATGGCGCTGACTGAGGTGTATGTGCTTGGTGTAGCCCACTGCATGTGTCACCTAAGTGGCGGCCTACAGTGCGTCTGTGCTCGATGCGAATGCCAGCATGGTCGGCTCTGGGTCCATGGGTGGTGCACCGTTGCAAGGGTTGCGCTTTATCCTATCCCAGAACTCTTCCTTTGTGAGACTCTCACACCTGTCTGCTCCCTGCCCACCGGTACAGCCTCCTCTGCTGGTATGCGCACTGGTGCTGTGGCCGATGCCAGTCTGGATCTGAAATCATGCCTAGATGACACCAGTGCACTGCTGCTGGAATGCTTCGACTGCCATGCCGGGCCAGGCCAACCCTGATGGCTTATGCAGACCTGGCTGGCACACGAGGTGGTGCGCAGAGCATCGTGGACGCAATCATTGTTCACAGTCGGCGATGGGTCTGGTCTCTGAATATACCGCATTCGGGCGCAACAGTGCCTCGCCCCATCGCTGCAAGATGTGAGCATCCCGGCGTTTGGCTGCGTTGGGCCTCGGCAGCGCTGCCGCACAAGCTGGATGCGTGGCTGCACCGTGCCACCACCACATACGACTTTTTGCGACCGACCACCTCCCATTCCACATTGACACGTCTGCGGCGTTGCTAGGATTGCAGTACTATACCACTAGACTGCAATACTAACAGGCGTCCACTGCCTGCGCTGCTGACAATGCCGTCATCTCATTGGACCCCGTCAGCTCCGCAACGCGGATATCTGGGCCGGCTTGGTGCAGCGACATGTCAGGATTGCAGTGGTGGTGGTGCACCAGCGTTTGCCACCGTTGTTGGCCCCCTTGCAGCATGGCCGCCTCAGGCTACGCCCCCGCGCCAGATGTACACCACGTGTACACCCTGTCTCTCGCAACCCCTTTGCGCGTGGACTGTGCCTCCCGGAATCCGGTATTGCGCCGTACACACGGTCCCCATCTTACATCGTGTATCCCATCACGACGTAGCAAACCTCTCACCTGCCCGGTGGGTGCGGTACAGTATGCTGTGCGTCACACCCATGCGTGTTTTCTAGCTGAGAGCGAGGTGTATGACAGCGTCTGTGGGGAGATGTCCCCCGGGAACGCAGGTGGCGTTGCGTTGAGCATCTGCTTCTGTTCTGCCCTTGTATTCAGTCTAGGGCGGACTGTCATGGGGCCGGCTGTCTCCGGACTGATCTTCTGTCACCTGTGGCGCATAGTGTAGCTGCGAGAGCCATCGTCGGCCGCGCTCTCCTGGCTGCTCCTGGGCCAGGAGTGCTGGCTGTCACAGCATTGCGACCGCGTGTGGCATTTGTTCCTCCTTGATCCCTTCACTGCTTTGTCTGCCTGCTTGACATGGTGTACCCGTGGCCTTTGTATTCGCGTCGTGGCTACTTTTTGTTGCGGGGACGGCTGCCTGGGTCTCTGCCGAGTGTGTGTCCCTGCCCACGAAAGCGGCTGGTGTGTGGTTACCCTGTTGGATCCGGCTGCGTTCGCAGTCGTCGGAGCTGCGCTTGGTGGTCGTGCCTGGGGCTGCTACCTCTTCTGTCCGAGCAGTCAACGTTGCATCGGGTTATATAAATCGATTCGTGTTGTGTATTCTTCCGCCCCTGTTCACAGGGGTGGCTTGGCCGATGCCTGTTTGGTTTCGGCATTATGCTCAATTGTCTATACTTGTGTTCATTAATCATTATACATAATTATATATATAATCAATTGATCGCTGAACTCAATCGCTGGATTGAGAACTCCTTGCGGGAGTTCAGTGCGGCGACAGTGAAAGGAAACGGGTTTGTGATCAGAAAGACCATGTCCAGGGTAGCACGGCTCACGGGTGCGCAGTTTGTGCCAGGTGATCGCCTGGCCGGCTCGCATCTGCTGGGTAGCATGTGAGTCTAGACTCTAGTTGTACGTTCGCTTGGTGCACTGGATCGGAGCCCCTCGATGTAACAGTATATATATAATCAATGTCACACCCTTCATTTACTTGTCGGCAGTGCATACATCACCTTCTTGCGCTGTTTGTGTGTGTGTGTGTGTGTGTGTGTGTGTGTGTGTGTGTGTGTGTGTGTGTGTGTGTGTTTGTGTGTGTGTGCTTTCGTGCCGGCGCTGGTTCGTTCTGGCATTTGCTCGTGCGGAGAGTGGCCTTGGTGTCTATTTGCGTGTTGCCTGGTCTGTTGCCTCGGCGCTGCTGGGTCCTAGATCTATCACTGTGCAACACACCTTCTTTCGCTCCCTATGCATGTGGAACATGCACGTGCAGGCCGCTTTGCCAACGCAACGTTCGTCCTAGTCATGTCCGCACGTGGAAACTCAACATGGCTCAACTGAGCTCAAGCCTGGTGCCACGCCACGGAGAGCGCTGTGCTTGTGTACTGCAACGCGATGTCAGACGTGCTGTTACCTTTTACACTGTCCCTCGGTCTGGGGACTACACTTTTTGTCGCGGTGTTCGTTTCTCTGTGCTTTCGACGGCTATCTTGTAAGGTCAGAATACCTGGCATCGATCGTGACACCGAGTCTGGATTACTTGAGTGAATTTGGACAGGTTGCATTTCTCATCGGTGTCATCCACACATGACAGAGCAAACGGATGATTCCAAGCGGGCGGAACGGAATTGGCGCAAGGCAAGCCTTGTTGTTCAAGCTATGTCCAGGTATTCGAGCCAACACCTTCGGCTCTGAGTATTGTACAGTCTACCTTGTCGCACTTTATTGTGGTTCGTGATCATGACGGACGGTTCCGAATGCTGTCTTACGGAGTCGGACTTCTCGCAGGTTCATGCGCTCCGTGAATCCACCCATCACATTCGGTAAGCCAGTACATACATCCGCAAGCGCAGAGGCCGGATTGGAGCGCACAAGCAGTAGTGATTCAGACTGTGCCACTAACAAGGACCATAGGAAGTATCACCGAGGTCACAAAGCATCATATATTTTCGCGCCTCTGGCACCCCAAGACGATGCAGAACGCTGACGCCAGTTGTGGTAGCCGGCAGGCAGACTTTGTTGCAGTACCCAGGCTTCTACATGACCTCAAACAGGCGTAGTGAAGCTGACATGCGCCCTGACAGCATCCAGCAATGATTGCGAAACAAGCAGCACACATGCAATTGGGGTGCATGGCTGATGCCTATTCGTACGAACACGGGAGATATGTTGCGGACATCAGACGTACCAGCATGAACAACTGATGTTCACTGCTCTCATCCATCTGTGTCTGGCATCATCCGGGTGCCAGGCTTTCGGTCCCGTACCAGGAACTCACCATGGCTGAGTAGCATGAACCTGAAACTGGTAATGGCTGAATGTGTGCATGCTTTAGGGATCCATTCTAAGTTGCCGCTTACTGTAATGCAGCTACAAATTCCTTCTCGGTAAACTGTAACAGTCTTGATGTCTCCACGTGTATCTTCTGCTTCTTGAGAACGCTGATCAACTTCCCTTGTTTCTTGAATGCAGCCAACAGTTCAGACTTCTGTCTTTCTAGCTTTTTGTTTTCAGCCAGAACACGACGATAATCCACTTGAGATACCGAGTCCTTTGTCTCTGCATTGTGCTGCACCCAGCCCAATGATTGTGAGGATGATGTACACTTGTCATACTCACATCAGCCGTCCAATAAGATACAAGGATGTAAACAGGTTTTCACCTTGATATCCTCTAAATCTTTTCGAAACCGCTGAACCTCATCCAACGCCCTGTTAAGGCGTGCATTTTGAGCTTTCGACTCGGATTCAGCTCTACGTTTCTCCGCAGCCGCAGTGCTGTTGTCATCTTTGTACTGTCGCAGCAACATCTCTTTTGCTGCAACCTGCCCATTTGACACCTCAAGTTGTTTATGCAGCTTCTGTAGTTGCTGCTCCAGTCCGCTGACAGTCCGTGATGCCACCATTCTCTCTGACCTCGCATCAAAACTCTCTTGTCTCAGCTCTTTGATTTCTAAGGTGCGGTTTTCCAGCGCAGATCGTACAGCTTGCAACTCCCTCTCTAATGCCTGGATTCCGCAAGACACTGGTGTGGGCTTGCATGGAGCATGCGGGTGACGATTGTTGCAGTGACATTGCTTGCTTGCCCATTTCATACACACGTACTCGGATTTTTGCCTTGTGCAGCCGAAGGGATGCTGAAGGTTGACCAGGGACTTCCAGAGCTGTCACCAACTTTGGAGCTTCCGTGTCGTGCATATGGTTTTCTTTATCAATGCCTGCCAGGTTTTTGGCATGTAGGCTTCCGCACTCGCGTGCTGCATCGGGACAAGTGAGGGCTGGTCCGGCTATAATTTCCACCGGGGTGCTTGACCCCAGATCCAGGTGAGCAGCAGCATGGACTGCCTCTCGCACTGCCTCTGAAACCAAGGCGCTGACGTCCATCTCCTGCATTCGCCTGAAAAATGCCAGGGTGAAGAAGCCACAGCCAATTATCGTTGCTGATTTTTCCAGTGATCGACACATGCGCACAGGCAACTGGGCGAATGCCAGGCAGATATGGCATATTCAACCACAGGATGCAGGATGCAACGCCGATGCAGCGCACCAGTGATCACAGTTCCCAGTGATGGCTATACCTGACACTCCAATGACCACTCTGCGTCCGGATAATCGTAATCGAGGCGAGACCGCAATCGGTCCTCTCTCAAGGTACGGCAGGCGGGCAAAAGTCAACCTACTTCTGAATGCTGTGGACACTACCATTCGCTCCTGCTGATGTCCGGATAAGGTCATCCTCTGCCAATTCCTGCGTTTAAGTTTCAGCTTTTCCAGGTCTGCTGTGTTTTGGTATACCGGGTCCTGCCGTGGCATGCCGAGCGAGTTCGGAGTCCACCATGCATGGGCAAGACGCTGACACAGCGCGCGCGCAAGCGAAGGCTAGCGGCCGCAGCTGGTGCGCGCAGCTGCCCAGGAACGCACAGCGGTGCACCGCCTTGGCACATGCGGAACATGCACCGACATCCTGACTGTCAAAAAGTTTCGGCGGGTGTGCAATGTACCGTGCAGTGAAAGGGGCTCGACTGGCAGTTGCTGACAGAGTTGGCCAGTGAATTAGCAAGTTGATGACCGGACTTGTCTTGTCGGCCAAATAAACGATACAGTTCAGAAAGTACATTTTCGGTCGGCCGTGAGATCTGGAAGCGGACTAGGGAACAGATGCCGCTCGAAGCTGCTAAACGTCGCAACCCCGGCCGCACGCACCCTGCAAGCGCACCGCACAACTGGAAGTGTGCATGCCATGTTTTCTGCTATTTCGGTGCTGTCTAGATGCGTGCGGAGGGTTGACCGGACAACGCACAGTTCACCCGCCTCACAGGCTGAGCAGCATGGGAATGTACAGAATACTGCACAGATGGTGCTTAGCATATATCATCGATTCAGTTCTGACGTGAAATTGACCAGGGAGCCGCCAAATGTTGCTCTGTGTTACTCTTGTACAGTGGCCTGCCTGCTTGCAGCAGTGGTGGGACACATTCTGTTCAGGATGAATGGCATATAGGCCCGCTAGTACTTGGATCTGGGTCAGGTAAATGAATAAGTATATTCAGTGCTATCGCGGTTATGGCTCCATGGCCGGGCGTCGGGCGTGTGTCGAACAAGGCGCGCCTTGCGAGTCACATCGAATGAAAATCACGGGCACGCGAGGCGAAGAGCCATCCGACAGACGCAGAAACTGCAGAACCCATATATAATGACAACTGGTTCATTGAACTGGCCGATGCGGGGGGCTGCGATTGGACAGTGCATGGTATGGGGGCCCAGGAAAGCCAGTGATAGAACATGACCCACACAGATGACAATAAATCCAAAGGCAAAACAGCCAATCCTGGCTCTCAGAACAAGAGTTTTGCTAGTATATCCCTTTTACAGACCCGAATTCGGGCCAGGCATGAGGATACCAGGTGTTCGCAAAGTCGGGTCGACCCGATCCCGAGTGAAAACGGTGCATGGCTTCGTCATACGAAACGCATAGCAATCACTCGGAACAAGCTGCCCGGTCTTCGCCGCATGCGGCCGCACGAGAAGCCTCAACTTTTAGTACTCAGCCGGCCCAGGAAGGCGGCTGTCTACATTCTCACCGGTCCGAAGCCGATCGAGTGTGGTCAACTAGTTGATCAGACCCTCCAAAATCATCGATTTAGGCAGATGAAAAAAACACCATTAATTTGTTTTCCCTCACCACCGACATATCTGCTACTACAGGTACGACGGTTCCCAACACAGTGGGCACCTCACTCTTTTGCTGTGTGCTAGCAAATCCTGGCCGGACACGACCAACAGCCAGTCATGACTGTCTCAGAAGCCCTGTCAATCCTCTCTACGTCTTCTGCTGTAACGACAGTGACAGTTGGGCTGATACTACTGAACGCAGGTTGGCTCCTTTCCGATCCAATGAAGTCACGATTGTGTTGTTCCATTGCATCCGAGCTGATAGATCATACGAACTTCGGTGTTATTCATCATCAATTGCCAGGCTTGAGGACTGCCGATGCTCGCCATGCACGAGACGTCCAGTAGCTAACAGGCTCCACGTGCAGCCGTGCTTGATCAGCGATCTGCGAATGCATGAGAAATTACCTCTTTGGGGACGCAGATTTTGTATCATGCATCTTGTCGCTTGCATTACAGGATCGCTGAGAGCGGAAGCGGTTGCAGGCCTTCTGCTGTATGCGCTTGCCTGGAGACTGTGCGCCAGCATCGCCTGGCTGCTGCACATACGTTCCAGCGCTGAGAAACCTAGAAATAAGAAGGAACACCTACCCGCAAAGCGATTAGCGGATGATGTGGCAAATGACCCACGGACAATGGTCAAGACGGCACCAGGAAAGTCCATCAAGAAGCTTCTAAAAGAAACCAAAAAGCTCGCCGCCCTTCATTCCCATGAGAAAGTACCCGAGAGCGATTTGTTTGTGGCGTCTTTGAAAGGACACAGTGCTGCAGTGCTTTCAACGGATATAGCACCTGATTGCACACGGGTGGTCACCGCCTGCGAGGATAATGTATGCAGTCTACAACACTGGCAGCCCCTGCAAGTTGCATAACACGAACTCTGAATCTTCCTGCTCGCACATTGCACACGTCTGCAATCTGCATTTGCCACCCTGCACATGTGCAACGCTCAGGGCAGCCTTGACTCTGCCGAGCATGTGTACTGTAGGTGGTACGCGTATTCTATATGAATCAACTGGAGTACAGCAACCCTAAGCCACCCCTCACCCGGATCCCCATGAAGCAGACACCGATCAGGGCGGCGTTTTGGGGTGCTGCCGACAGACTTGGTGTATGCACTGCTGGCCTTGGTGAAGTGGTAAACCTCAGCACCATCTCCAAGATTGTGCATGGCGGTGCCATGCCTTCTCCACAACAGGTTTCATCAGGTATCCATGATGGCCTGCCAGTAATTCGGACTTGTTCCGCACCACAATCACCAGGTGGAACACCTTTACTGGGAACACTGACCAAGACCAAAGAGGCCAGAGTGGTCACTGGGGACGGGACTATTATTGCCACAGTGCAGCCAAATGGCATTGAAAACTACCAGGTGAGCATGTCTCAAATAATTGTGCTGCAACTGCGAGAGCATTTGATTAACGCTGCGATGCACTGTGACGCGAGTGTTGCACAGTTGAAGAGAGTAAATCATTGATGGAATGTTTGCCCATCTGGATTCAGCAATTGAATTGAGGTGAAGCAGCTCTGACAGCATTGGCAGAATGGTGATAGAGTTTACACCATATCCCCATGCCCCATTGCTTCCGATAGTTCTGCAAGTGTCGTTTGTCTAGAGCGCATTGTGGCATATGCAGTTGTCTAGTCATCATGCTTCGGTTTTGGACTTGCAGATTGCACTCTCACCAGACGGGCATTTTCTGGCGGTCACCACATTCAGCACAGATGTCAAGATTTGGGAGCTGCAGTGGGCGAGAGACAAAACTTTCTTGCGATGTGTCAAAGTCATGGACCTCGGCCATTCAAAAGGAGTGGCCAGTGTCACTTTTAATGTCAACGGAACCAAAGCAGCCACGTCTTGTAAAGATGGATCTTTTCGTTTGTGGAACATCAATGTCAGGTTCGTTCATCCGTTTGTGAACTGCATCTTACCAACCTGCCCTGGTCATACTGCGTGCCTGTCTGCCTGTGTCCATGGTGGACACGTGTATGTCTAGCTTGGGACATGTTTATATCTCCATGCAGCGGATTGTATGTAGATTGGTATTGAAGCTGAGAGTTCTGAAATGCTTTGATGCTGCTGGACAATCAGTGTTGATGCAGGTATCACCAGCAAGAGGATCCGAAGCTCATGAAGATGGCCAAGCTCAAGCAAGTGTATGATCACATGGTCTGGTGCCCAAATGATGTTATAGTTTGTGCTCAAGGCAGGGAACTGCATTGGATGAACGGTGTTGAAGAATGTTGTTCTGTGACCCATGCGCATGATGGCGAAATTACAAGTCTCAGTTGCACATCCCACAAGGTCCAGGTTGAGGGGAGATATGTCTTTGCGGTGGCATCCGCAGGCCGGGACGGGAAAGTACGAATTTGGAATTGTTCAGATGCGGTTTAGCTGTCAGGTACCTTTTGCCTGCCTCATTGAGAACATGTAGACAGTTCTTAACAGATTACGACACACCGTCCACTGCGAATATTTGATGCCAGTGTGCTAAAAGTACTTACAGGTGCGAAGATTGGGGATTGAGACTATGCACAAATCCTCCTGTCATGTGTTCTGTGACCCCTTCCTGCCAAACGATAATGAACAACAAAATACGAACCCACATCTGGCATGGCCACCATGGCATCGGTTGCAGTGTCGCTCAACCTTGCAAAACCACGAGACTGCAGCCATGGACACTGTCAAGTGGTGAATCTTGATGTTGGCAGACTGCAGCCATTGACCATGGCCAACATCTCAGAAGCTGCATACTTAAGTACTCTGCCCCACCTAAGATACAGCGCTGCGCCGCACTGTAAATCAACTTCTAAGAGCATCATCGCCATTGCACACTCTTGATGCCAGTTGTCGGCCTGCCAGGGCTGCGAACGATGGCTTAGATGCCTGAATAACATACATTGATTGTCCAATCATCCAATGAGAAAAATCACACATGCGCCGCATCTGTACGTCCGTAGCGCAAGGTGTGCACATACACCATGCCATACACGCAGCCCCTCACCACTGTCTGGAACAAATGCCACGACCCATGATCATCCATCCCATCCTTCGGGCTGGGTCACCGCCTTCCCCATAACGAGGCCCGCAGCTTGACAAGCATGCAGAAGCCATCATTGGCCAAGATCATGTCGCATATCTGAAGCAGGACTATTCTCAGGGTGATCTAATCCCGTATGGCTACCGTTGAACCCATGCCCCAACGAGGCAGACTTGGGCCGCATGCCATTTTCGCCCCCCTGCTGTGTTAAGGACATGTTCGCCATGGCCTGCAGTATCTGCTGCTGAAACACAGACTCGGATGGAGATGGCATGGCCGGTACAGGTGCATGCTGCGGGCCAAGTCCACCCCCCCAGCCTGGAAGACCCTGAACCTGCCCTGGCGGTGCTGCCGCTTGCCAATTTGGCATGCCATCATACTGCAGCGCGGCGGCATACTGTGGAGGTGCCAGCTGCCCTTGGTATGCGTGCCCATGAGGCTCGGTGTGCCTTCGAGGTCTCCCAGAGAGCGGCATTGGGGGAACTACACCCTGCGGATATCCCTGATCCAAGGGCCCGTGTGCTTGATGGCTTGCCCAATTATCAAGCTGCTGCTGCAATGATGCTATGGTCGGCAATGCATGCCCATAGTGCATTCCAGGGAGCGCACGAGCCGCAGGATCACCAAATCCTAGCACTGGAGGCGGCTGCGCTTTCTGAGACTTGACAGCAGGGCGCACTGTCACGAGGCGGACATGGTCTCCCTTTGCATCTGGAAATGTATAACGGCTGTGCAATGAAAGGATGGCTCGCGCTGCTTCCATACATGTGGAATACCACACAAATGCTGATCCTTTGCTTTCAGCCGAATGCCTGTTCCTTGTCTGCAAAGACAATTTGCTCTCAGTACCGATGACGACCTGTTCTGTTTGCACGCTAGCCTCGAACGGCACATGCGTGGTATGTGAATATGACAGATAGTGTACTATTCGAGCAGATACAGTGCAGTAGAAGAACCTCAGGCTGCCATGAGGCTCGCACCACTGCAATCTCAATGATAACACCGTAGCACTGGAAGACCTTGTGGAGCACTGCTTCGGTGCAGTGTTTCGGTATGTTGCCTACGAACAGCTTGACCGCGTCAGCAGCACATCCTGCAGGTGGCTTGGGACGATTCGGCCGTGACATGTACTCTGACATCGCAGCTACGACTTCTGCCGGTGTGGCAGGGACACCATCTCGCAAATGGGGAGATTGCCTGGCCGGTGCAGGAGGACTGGGGATTGCAGGGGCCCGTGATGGCATCGATGAACTTGCTAGCAGAGACTGCAGCTGATGCCAATTCTGCTGTTGCGCCTGATGTGGTTGCTCGATTCGAATTGCATCGCCGCTGCCAGGCACACTTGGCTGTTGCAAAAGGAGTCCATGGAGTTGGCTCAACGGCACCGAGTCGCTGCCACTGCTGCAGCAATCACAACTTTCTCAGCGAGGAGCACAGCAATCTGCTTGCTGAGCTCATCCAACACTTTTCTGAGCGGACTGAGCCACAGACTCGGCCAATCGCACTACGGGGCACGAAAGCACAACCTGAATCACACTGAATGCATGGATATGACCAACCACAGCACGTTTGGACGTGCCGATTCCGAACGCAACAGCGTATACTGCACAGTGCGGCAGCCTCACAGCCAAATAAGAATCGGCATATGTCATGGCATGACAGGCTTGTTGGGTGTGCACCATGCGCACCTGTCAGACGTCTTCCTGATTGTAGCAACGATTGGGTTTGCCATTCCAGGACACTTGACCTTGCCGTTCAGCCGTTGCACTGCGGCCTGCACCACCATGCTGCATTGCAAGGTTTGCCGGTGGCACGAACAAACAGAATTCAAGGCCAGAACGACATAGTACCTGTGCATCATGCTCATTTGACATGACAACATGGCCAGAGCAGTGCAATCCTTGCCCATGCTCACTATGAGACATCGTTTTCACAACCTTCAGCACTTCTCCATGACTTCCGAAAAGAGACGCAATGTATTCATCCGTAGCAGTAGGATGCACCTGCAAATGTACAACATTTGCCTTGATTCGATTTTCGACCAGGAATGCAGCCGAGATTGCAACACATCCCTATGGACACTGGCCCGCTTGCCAACCAGCGACGCACAGCTCTGACCGTCCAAGCGGGCGGCGACAGGAACGCACAGACTGTGCCAGTGCAGATTTGCGTCCCGCATTGACGTCGCGTGAACACGTACTGGTCTGTTAAATCCACTACTGACTAAAGGATGCACGGACGACGTGATGCAACGGCACAAATAGACACGAAAGACAGGCCCATTGCGACCCACGGTGATGCAGCAGGGATCTGAGCCCGCGGGGAGGCCGAAACCGCCCTGCGGAATCAGACATGCCTAGAGCGCAAGCCACACACGCACTGGCCGATGCGGTGTCCCTGGTCGGTACAGGACTAAACCAGACGTTTCAGATATACTTCAAAGTAGCAACTAATATCGTGGACTCTGTCGATAAACACTAAAATGCAATGAATCAAACAGTGTCGGCATCGACGGCACACTTGTGCTGGGGGCGCTTCATTAAGGATGACGACAACCGGACAAAGCTTGGCTCGTTCATCTTACAATACTTTTCCCCTCAGAAGCACACCTCAGAAAAGTGAACCATCGGGCCAGGGGCGTCATGATATACATGCCCATCTGGATGCTGAGAGTATGAAGGTTGATTGCCGCTCTTGTTCGACATCTTCAGCTCATCTACGTCACTGTCTAACATTCAGCTAGTGGCTCGAAAACGTTTCAACAAAAGCGAGCGACTGCCTGCCCCGCATTAATCCGCTGCCAGCGCAGACGCATTACCTGCAGACCATCTGGCCTGGCAGCCTGCCCCAGCAACATCGATGCGAATTAGTTGCTGAACAGTGGTTGGGGCGGCCTTGCCCCTAGTTGCGCGCAGAGCCAGCGGCCGCTGGCGCTCAGAGAGTTGCTACGGCACAAGATCAAACAATGTTCAACAAAACAAAACCTCGAGTGTGCAACGTATGGCTTGCAAGAAGTGTCAGAAGATATCGGGCGGACTCGAGGTAGAGCAGGCATGCTTGAGTACAGATGCTTACGGTTGATCGCTCATTTTGCGGATGCACAAAAAAATATGAGTCATACACCAAAACTGGACGCGCGCGGTCCAAGCCTCCTACACTGCAGGATAACGCCAGAAAATGAGCTGATCGATTAGAACAAAGATCGGATTCGTGTGCCGAAACTGTCCGAGTTTCGGATCATTTCATGCATCGCAAACTTGCCCTTTGCGTAAGGTGAGCTGCGCTGCAAGCAATAACGCGGAAGACACCAGCCGCCCAGTCAATTTGTCGCAGAATGCGCCTTTCCCGCTCGACGAAGCGCACGCTTGCAAGTGAAGACCGTTTTTATATCGGCTCGACCTTGTCTCGCCGTGCTCTGTAGTTGTACGTAGGTCGGCAGCCGTGGCGAGGCTCCGTTCCATTCGGTTTGCATTCTGCGTACCATACACCGTGCGCAGAATCACGAGACAGCAATCAAAACTGCTAAAAACTGTCGCGTTGGTCGTCATCAGGTGCGTGACGGCTGTCGTGCCCGGTCGTGCACTATCACCTCGAGCTCTTGCTCGCCAAAGTATGGCCGGCATCCATACCCCAGGGTGCACCCAACTACAGACGCCGTCATGCTTGCACAAGCTTGCTAAGGACGCCATTGTGACACCTGCGGCAGCAACCGCTGCCAATCCAGATGCAACAGCAGAAGGCGCACCTTGCGAGCTCTCAGTGTAGTAAGTGCCATTCATAAGCGAGCATCTGACAGGTGTCGATGCGTGCCCTCCGCTTGCTAACGTCGCCATGCACAGCTTCGCCGCGTGTACGGACGCGATAACGCTCGCTCCATACCCGCCCGCGCATAGCGCGTTCTCTCTGCTGGCACCCAGCTTCACTGACCAGCATAGCACGCCGTGCTGCATGCTGCGCAGCACACTGTGCGCGTTCCACTGCGGGACTTCCGCGGCGGATTATGCAACTTTGCACGCACTCACGTGTGAGGCCATTGGAGACATGTTGAACGGATACGCACTCGTGCTGCATGCTGGTCACCAGGCTGCACGCAAGATGGGTGCAAGCAGCCACATGGGCCCGGCAGGAGGTCCGAGCCAGTGATTGCCCCGAGCAGTCAACGCCGCGGCCACGGCACCAAACTTGGCACTGATACCGATTGATTGCACGACGCCATTCACCTGCCGTTCGACTACGAGCACAGGAATCAGCCTCATGTCATGCATTTCCACGTAATATCCTGATGTAGGGTGATTCTAGCGCGCTGTAGCGTTATTGCCGCAGCGCTGGAACGCGCTTTGCTGATGAACACACCTCGTGACGTCATCTTCCTTCGATCATGTTTTCTCAGTGATCCTTCCGACATGTGAGAACTCGATCGAGCTCGACTCGCATTTTGTTCGCATGTGTCATGCGACGCTTGCTGCCTATGAGCTTATTTTCGCGTTATAGATACACTGCGCGGCGTACCTCTGCGGACGCTGTGCCATCTGCTTATCACCGGAGCCTTGAATGCGAACATGAGGATCCGTACCTTCCGAGTTCACAATGATCCTGACTCTCCGTTATTGCGGATTGCTCCGAACTTGCGTTGGGTCACTATGGACATCACCGCCACTCGGCCACCGTCGTAAGACATGCTGATTGTTGCACTTAGCGTTTTGGCGGTACTCAATTGTCGGGCCATGCACAGGAGCATACGCGCAGTTGTCGGAACACGGCAATGAGGCAAGCACGCTGTCGCGCGCCAGCAAAACGCGGGTGTCGCATGTATCGCCATTCACAGGTTTCAGCTATGGCGGCGACGAGCGTACAGATGCGTCCATCGCATGCTGCTTTCCTGGAGAATGTCTCGGTGCGGTGCACCGACCGTTAGCATGAAATATCACCGTGTGATATCGCCAACCCAAGTCGCTATCACTGTTACATCGAGGGGCTCCGATCCAGTGCACCAAGCGAACGTACAACTAGAGTCTAGACTCACATGCTACCCAGCAGATGCGAGCCGGCCAGGCGATCACCTGGCACAAACTGCGCACCCGTGAGCCGTGCTACCCTGGACATGGTCTTTCTGATCACCAACCCGTTTCCTTTCACTGTCGCCGCACTGAACTTCCGCAAGGAGTTCTCAATCCGGCGAGCCTTTGCTCTCTTGTTGAACGGCCCAACCAACGACACTGCCAGCGTGTTGAGGTAATGCATGGCATGTGACCCTAGTCTGCCATATGTCTCGTGCACAACCGGCACCACCTTGCACGATCCCTGCACAGTCGCTATCACAGTGCGTATATATGCGGATCTCTCGGCTGTCACCACAATTCGGAGGGCACCGTCAGTTCCTTGATGCGAAATGATAACCATCAGGCAGCATGACCATGTGGCACATGTGGGTTCACCGCAGGCGGTTGCAACAGATGCCGATGGTGTGGATCTTCGCTGACTCGCAAATGTTAGCTGGCTGGTCATCCGCAGGACCCGCCTGCTGGACTCTATTTATGACGGTCTGTACTGTGTGGATACCGTTCCTATTGCGCCATGCCATTATCACGCCTACATGTACATGCGCGCTGAAGTAAGTAGCACACTTTACATGTGCTACACCGATGTCGACGGTGCTGGCCGCAATTGGCGCGCAACATGTTTGCGTTCAAATGACTGTGTTTGTCGAGGGCATGGCCGCAATGGCATGGCCGCAAAGTGGCATTTGCACAGATTGCAGTACTAGTGGTTTGGCGTGCATACGTATGCGCATACTACAAGAACAAGTTGCGCCCGAATTGCCATGTGGGCTTCGACTTTGCCCGAATTTGTGATTCGGGACCTTGTTTGACCGATGCGGCCGGTTTGATGCGGGCCGAGCTCGGCCGAGTGATCCGGGCGACTCGTGCATGGACGATGCGGGCAGTTTGATGCCAGCGCACTGGCCTGCCTTCATTGTCACTTCGAACGGACAACACATTTGGCCCAGCGCCACAATCATGACAGTCGTGCCAGTGCACTGCAGTGTGGCTGTCGACGCATAGAAGAACACCAACATGTAGTCATCATGTACAAGGTCACCAATATTGGCTGCGATACTTCAGTTGGCCGCAGAGTCATTGGCATTTCTGAACACTGACGCGCTGGTACTGACTGTGATATTGATGTTGTTCACGTTGGATTATCGCGCGAGGGCATGTACGTCTGCCTTCGAACAGCGGATCGACTACAAGTCAGCTCGAATGGAAACATGCGAGTGCGCCACATTGGATCAGAGGTTCTCAGTTGCGCCAAGAAGCAAAAACAATCAGCAGCTGCTGGCCTGGTGCGTGTGCATTGCAACCAACACTGTACAGTGTTCGCCAATCAAAAACATCTCGGCGATGTGTGCCTTCAACAAGGGCTAACCAGGCACTAGCTGCAGCTGCATTTCGGGTCAACATGGAATGGAGCTGAATTCATTGATGATTGCGAGGCCACACGCCCTCACCTGGTACCCATGATTTTACCTCGCATGTGGAAGGGATAGGCACTGCAGAGAGCTAATCCGCTGGCGATCATTGCTATCAAGCTTTGTTGCTCATGGCTGAGAGTGGCGCTCTTCTCATTCAGAGCTGTTGCAATCAAATGGATCGGCCAGAGTGGCTTGCAGAGCTGGCAAGTGCTGCACTACAGTTGGTCAGTTGGATTGGAACGTGTCTAAATGATATTGCTCGTTTTACTTCAACATGGTGGGGGAAAATGAGCAGAATCTAACAAGATCAGACTCTTGCTGTCATTTTCACATTGTTTTTGCCACTATCCGATGGCCATTCACAACTCACAGCTGTGCAGGGTTAGATTCGTAAAACACCAACAGGGAGTGAGTGCGCATGATGATACCGCCTCACGACTTTGAATATTCATGACTGGATCGAGCCTGGAACTCACTGCATCAGCTCTTGGTCGTGTGGTACAGCATGACCCAGGATCAGATCCACGACCCAGCCAGCACCCAGCCCCGCCCCCACCGTGGCAGCGACTCTGCTGCAGCCACCAGCACCAACAGGCAACGGTTCCATGAACACCAACGCTGCTGCCGGTTGTTCAGTTTGGACGCCTCGATGAGATCAACACAGGTTGCCATCTGTAGAGATGGCGCAAACCTCACAGTAGGAGGAGAAAAATCCCCACAAGAAAGCACCAGTTCCGAAGGCTGCAAATGTGTCGCCCTATTCACATGTGCACATGTCCTGCATGCTACAGATGCAGCGGATGACAAGTGCAACATGCGATGCTAGCATGGCTGCAGGAAAAACCGGCAAGAGGTGGCCCAAAGAGGAACCAAGGTGCCTCAGCAAAATTGAATCAGCATGCAAGCGTCAATCATGGTGGCGAAGCGGAAGACACTGTCAACATGGGTGGACACGGGATGCCGAGCCAGAGAAGACCGAGGACGAATACCAAGAAGATGGATCTTTAGGTACGTCTTGACGATCTGTCCAGTCGTACTCTATCTGCTGAAGATTGCCTAACTTATCTGTAGCTGGTTGACCTCACCAGTGCACTGAAGTGCTGCAGGCGGTTAGCTGACAGTGGTGGTATGCGGGCCGAAGTTCTGAACGAAGCGAATAAGCAAGGCAGGAGGCCCGAGACCCGCTAGCAATGATGACGATGATAGTTTGCTTCAGGTCGAAGGGTAGCTTTTATTACGATGGATGTGCAGCGCTGGAACAGCGCCGATGTGCGTCTGGCATGGAAGAAAAGGCCTGTGGATGGCCATGATGATAACGATTGATGTAATAAAGTTTATGATATACGATCTACGCATTAATACGCACTGCACTGGCCGCACCGCCCATGCCGCGGTCTCCCGCATCACGAAAACGGAGCGTAAACGCATACAAAGAGCTTGATTAAATAATAATTGAACAGCATAATGTATCCTGTAGTAAATGGTGATCAAGCGCGGGGCTCCTCGGGCATTTCTGCAATGGCAATTGTGCAGCTCTTGGGCGCGTCCCTAACGCACTGGCGAGCACAACGTGCCTGAAAGACCGTAATGCAACGCTCCACTCAATGTAAATAATGAATGTAAATAATGGTGTCACTGTCATCTTTGCTCGGCATCGTGACCCAGCTGGCACAGGCGGGGAGTGTTGGTGTTGGGAGCCACCTCACCAGCAATCCTCTCTGGCTTGCACTGATGGTTGTTTGTCAAGCAGGCCCCGCGAGGCATCGTGGGGGTCCAAAAGCTCCCTGCGCACGTGCGGCTCTCCACGCGCTGCTCGCCAAGCACACATTCTCGCGCTCATCATGGTCAACATGTCAAGGCGGTACATCGGTGCAGGGCATTTTCGCTGGACATCAGTCCGGCGTTCAAGCCAGCTCCAAACTCCGGCGGCGACAGGGGCTCTGGTATCGCACCACATAGTAGTGATGCGTTACACGGAGATCAACGCAAGAGCCCGGCAGCGAGGGGTGTTGTACCACATAGTACTGATGCAAGTCGTACAAGGTGGTGCCGGTTGTGCACGAGACATATGGCAGACTAGGGTCGCATGCCATGCAGTACCTCAACACGCTGGCAGTGTCGTTGGTTGGGCCGTTCGACAAGAGAGCAAAGGCTCGCTGGATTGAGAACTCCTTGCGGGAGTTCAGTGCGGCGACAGTGAAAGGAAACGGGTTTGTGATCAGAAAGACCATGTCCAGGGTAGCACGGCTCACGGGTGCGCAGTTTGTGCCAGGTGATCGCCTGGCCGGCTTGCATCTGCTGGGTAGCATGTGAGTCTAGAATCTAGTTGTATGTTCGCTTGGTGCACTGGATCGGAGCCCCTCGATGTAACAGTACTGATGCAAGGCAGGTCGTATGTATAGCCAGTGCATGGTTGAAATGATGTCTATCATTTGTCGTTTCGAGTCACAAATATGGCATCCTGTGAAACAGACGCTTTGCATGTTCTGTAAAGTGGGCCGGACAGAAACTGGATGGGCCTGGAGGTTTGTGCATGGTAGGTGAGGCACATGCAGCCATGGTCTCATCGATTGCTGGCAAGAGCGAGTCAGCGCTCTGACGTCTGCTCTTGCGCTACTGCCGTGATGTACTGTAAGGATCTTGCAGTGTCACTGTGTAAGGCTGCATGGTTTTGATCCTCGTGTTTGCGTGTCAGAGCCGGCCTGTAAAAAAATCAAATGACTTAATGAAAACGGATTTTTTCTTATTTCGAGAGGGGTCCCCAGGTGCTCCCCGGGCTACATGATGCTATCTATACTGTTTGGATGCTTTATACATTGTCCCTGTGTCCCTGTGGGTCTTATTGGTGAAGGTTTGGCTCAGGCAGGCACACTCAGGGGTGGCTAGGAGTGCACCACTCGCGAATGCAGACAGCAGGTGTATCTATTCACCTATTTAACACACGCAAGTACATGATCAATCATACTAGAAATATCGCCTAAATTATTGCAGTAGGTTGATCCCGACGACATGCGACGGGTTGGACTGCACCTGCTCAAGCTACTGTCCTGTGACAATGGCTTGAGTTGCATGCTGACCTGGTGTTTTGTTTCGTCCAGCGTTGGTACAGTAGAGCCTTGAGAGCGAGGACATCCAAGGAGATCTGATGTATCAACCTCGTACGCTGTTCACATGCCTGGTGGTGCACGAGAAGCGTCTCTTTTCAATGACTTGAACAGATGTGGCGTGACAGCCCACAAGATGGTTTTCAGTGCCAGGAAGATGTGCTGGTGCTCTGCACTGCAGTCATCACCACAGAATCCAGCACCGAGCCATGCCAGGTGTTTGCACAGCTCCTGCACAAGCCCACCTTTGGGCTTGATCGGTCGCAAGACCTTGCCTACTTGTACAGCAGTCAGACACTGGCTGCGACCGAAAGCTGTATGCCTGTTAGCCATGAGAGCTGCGAAGGCGTTGATCAGTACGATCTGCTGTGGGCCGGGCAGACTGGGTTGGCATCTGATCCCTGACTTGAAGCAGAGCAGCTCTGGGGCAGGTATACCAAGCTTGTCGCAGGTCTCATCTACGATTTCGATTGTCCATGACAGCTCCGTCAGGTCGAATCCATGTCCAGCGGCTGAAAGGGCCGAGGAAAAGCCTACGCAGGCCGTGGCGAATCTGCCGTTCAACTCCTGCAAGCTTAACACATCTAACAAGCTATCCGACTCATCCATCTCACATATCTTCTGCTGTGGGATGAAAGTGACACCCGACGCTGTCGCTGCACGCAGTATGACACGGCGACCCATGATGTTCGCTGCGCGGGGACGTGCCCTACCTGGCGATAGCTACGATCAGCGGTACCTATTGATTAATATTTATCTTTCAAATTATATTATCATGTTTGTGTGCGTTGCTGAAGGTCGTTGCGCGTCGCAGATGCGTCAGCGGCGTCGAGTACTCCACGTCGCGGTATGTGCGGGATGATATTTGTGACATCCCCACGCTACATTTGACAACGGAGATGCATCATTTATAGTACTTAGAGTCTGCTGGCTTGTTTGCAGCTTGAAATACCGCCCCAAGGCAAATGAAGCAAAATCCAAAATTTTAGAAGCGAAATCCGTCTGAAAAAAAAAGCTAGACACGCAAACACGAGGATCAAAACCATGCAGCCTAAGGGGGTTGGCAAAGCAGGCATGATTGTAGCCAGTCGTGTCTAGCAAGATGGTTGTGGTCACTGTCGTTACAAAAGAGTGCATGGGAACATACGGAACCAAAGCCGCCACTACACATGCCACACACAAAACCGCCCTGCAGTACCTACAGTCTGACGCACGCCAAGTGCACCAGCAGCTACCACAACAGCAGAGCAGTGGTGGTCAGTGTGACTGTCGTGGCCATGGTGTCCTGCAGTTCAGAAATGTGACCCGAAACGAATCAAGGGCAACATCCACCAACAGAGGGCATTCAATCGGTAAACTCAACGAACACTGCAGTGTTTTTAGGGTCAGGGGCAGCAAGCACCAATGCCAGCCTGTGTGACAAATGCAGCAATGCATGTGAACAGGTGAGATACGTCACAGATGTATGCACCACAAGGTGGTAGAACACAGAGGCACGATTCATGGCTATGCACCACATGAACATGTAAACAGGAATAAGATCTTATAAGATGTACATACTTCATGCACTGGCTTGGAGCCCCCTCTATGTAATGGTATACAGTCTCTATAGTGACACATAAGAAAATTTAAATACTTACCCAACTGCCACACCATCAGTCGATGCTGTGCTGGTCTCAGCCTTGTTCTGCACTAAGTATAGCTCCAGTCTGGAAGGCAGCTCGATGTGCAGCAGGGCCGGCGCACACCTCCAGAACCTGTACAGTATAAATTGAGTTCCTCTGTGTTTGAAAACGCCATGATCTGAGGCAGCTTTGTAGTGTGTGACTGAGGATATTTGCTGAAGTGTGCCAACAGCTCGAGTGTGCCTATGCGTGTGGCCAGACACTAGCAGACGATCTTCAATAACGCTTACATTAGACGATGACCTACGCACCCGGCCGATGAGAGCTGATCCAAAGTCATAGTGAACTTACTGTAACTGCAGTCGTGCCCATCCATGAACATTCTCCCCATATGTGGCACACAGATGTGCATGTGCACGGAGAAGAACAGCGAGGCACATTCCAGCCGATTGCAGGAGCGAACAACGTAGGAGCAAAACAGCTGCCACTGCGGTTCACGACCACATCCATGAAATCATGTACCGCCTTTACAGATAATACCCCGAGCCAGCATAACATCCGTTCTATGAGCGGCCATAGATCACTTGACCAGCCCGGTGCAGATCTGCCAACTTTGCCCTGTATGCAGAGCATGTGCCGCAACAACAGAAATGATGACCACTTGAGCATGCCAGGATAGCGGGCTGTATTCAGTGCCTTCATGCTGTGGTTCACGAAGATGCGCAGGACCCCTACACTGACGAGGGAACTGGCACAGCCTGTGGTAGGTACACATCAAGTCGCTGCCAAAGAGGCTGATACGATGGTATCAGTTGAGTGCATCCATGCAAAACGGCACCACATCTTTACACAGACTATCTCCGCGCATCGGATTTTTCACGACTTTTTTCTACACCACCGCCGGCTTCCAAACAAAACAATATTGAATTCCCATTTTCATTCAAGCACAATCCTAGCACAGCACAAGGGAAACGAAGGGACTCATCTCGTAGTCACTACAACAAGCGCCTGACACATGTGAACATGCGGCGATGCCCCGCCCCACTGGTGTCAGCCTGCCATTGCAGTCCAAAACTCGATCGAAAGGGGCTATGCGTCATTCTATCTGGCGTGGACAGCAGATGGCAAACGCCTTGCCAAGTCTGTGTGCAGCAACTGCCATACAGGGCAAGCAGGCACTAACTCGTGGCATGGTCGTGCAGTCAGGATGGGGGATGGAAGAGGGGATGCGGGTGGGCTGGGCACAGCTGATCTGATGGCCCAGAGGCCTTGCCACATGTTGTGTTACACTGCAATCGATGCACATATTGTGTCACAACCCGTACGAGATGAGAGGCATCAGCCCTGCCATCGTCCATGAACAGAACACCACCCATCTGCAAGCTTTCCAATCCCTCTGCCAGCAGTCCCCTCTGCCACTACGTGTGCTGCTTTTCAATCCCTCTGCCACGTTGCACCTGGCTGTCATCCACCCTTTGACCTTCCAGGCAGCCGTTGCATGCTGTGGCAAGATCAGGTGGACTGCAACGAGTCACACGGACAACAGCTCATCACACTGTTCAAATGACTGGCTTGGGCTAACCTGCATCATATTATGATGGAGAAGCATGTGCAGCTGTTGACTGACCACACAGACGGCAGACTGTGTGCCATGTGGTGGTACCTGATTCCTGCGAGTTCTTTGCACAACGCAGGCACGTGTACAGGGGTGGACGCGACAACGTTGGTTTCGAATGAGGCCAATTCGCTGGATTTGACACCAGTGTATGTATCATGCTAGTGCACCGAAAAAGGCGTAGCTGTGCACAGAAGGCGCACTGATGCAGCGGAAGTGTGTCAGCATAAAACCGTTGCAGCTTCAGTAAAGGATTAGCTGGTCCGTGTGATCATCGTGCTGCGTGACTGCCAGGCAGGCAGACTGAAGTAACTGACTCATACGCCAGTCTGATAAAAACTTGATTCGTGGACGCCCTGGCTAGCTCAGGTACATCTGGAATATGTTCGAACATCGACAAGCGTTGCGACGAATGCGTGGGTAGTAAGCATGCCCAAACGCGCACATGTGCACGCGTTCGTGACGCTTTGCCTTCACTGTGTCTAATGGGTCCATTGGTGAGGAGTGCATCACATCGATGGCACCGGTTCTGGCGCCTTTCTGCGGCAGCGCGATGCCAAACGGTTAAGCATGCGTATACACAGCCTCCACATGCGTGTTTTAGAATAGTTCCTCGACGCTGCCAAAAGTTGGGCAGGACGGAACGTTTAATATTATAAGCAGCAATGACATCCTGTGTGCCCCTCACAAGTGGCGCCACGTCCATGTGAAGTCGTAGCAGCTCGGAGAAACCATGGCAAGGATATAGACGATCATGGGAAATCGTGGAGACGTGCGGACAGGGCAGGGCAAGGTCGGATGTGGCGGAGGGCTCGGTACGATCCATTTTGTTCGTCACTCGTCCGGTGGATCCAATATCACACAAGCACCTGCTCGTACAACGAGCACCAGATGTACCATCAACTACCAACTGTCAATGATTTGACCTTGTCGTTTGCGCAGAAGCACGCTTGTTGACGTGCTGACCTCGCGGCCAATCGGCATTTGCCCACAATTCGACTGGATGTGCAGCACATGTGCTGCCGTGGGCAGCCGAGCGCGCAGGCCACCATTGCAGCAACATAGAATGGATTGATTACCTATTGGCGATTGGCGTTGAGTTGAGGTGCGTCTCGTCCACTTGAGCGGTGGGAGCAACAGAGCAACATGTTCCGCTCACTGGCCATCGCGGCACACTCCCGGAAGTGGCGGCTGGAAATTGGTCCCAACCTGCTGCCTGCAAGTGCTCCATCAGCAGCCAGCCTGGCCTGCACGGGCTCTGCTGTGGGAGAAACTCCCGTGGAGAGCAGTGCGACAACAGCTGGTATGGCCGGCCAAGCAGAAACACGCGATGTACACGCTCAGCATTCTGACTCAAGCACTTATTGTAACAGAGCCACGCATCATAATGGTGGCTTGTCTATAGCTGACTGGGCACAATGTGGCACACATACAGACACCCACTGTGACATTGTAAGGCTGATCAGTATCAGTTCAAAAGCATTGTCATCGCACCTGATTCACGATCATGCTTTACCTCTCTTGCCTAATGACTGTTTCTTTCTTGACTGACCAACCGTTCTCTGCATTGCTGGCCTCAGTCCCATCTTGCTTGTTGCTCCTGCCTGTCTTTCTCCGACCCGCTGACTCTGCTGGTGCCTGTGTGACATTGGCCTGTTTTTCATAGGTCTGTTTTAGGGGAGCGTGGTGGTGACACACCATTTTTGGGAGCGGGCATGTTCGTACCAATCTTGCCGGGCCATGAGAATCAGTCGCGGATGGATCATACCCGTCAATCACTGTCGCCTGTAAGACTTTGCCATGAAGCCACACTGGCTATGTCTCTCAAAACAGCACCTGCATGGCTCACAAACGTGCTACCAACCGCACGCCTGGTCAAAGTGCATGGTGTTTCTAGCTTGGTTTCTTGGCTTGTGGGCCACGTATTGGATAGGGCCAAGTCTGAGTGTAAATGTAAATAAATTACCTTGCCGTAGCCGTGTGGTATTGCATAGTGCATGTGACTGGTGGAATTCAGGGCAGTGGGATGTGGCTGTATGCATACCTGACCGTGCACAATGCTGTTGTGCAATCTCTCTTGTGTTGCTGCGCAGAATAAACATGCATGCCAATCTGCGTGTAGATAGGCGGCTCTCTTCTTCGACTTGTATTACCCGAAGTGCAGCTTCCGCGACATGCACTGCCGGGACCAGTGCCACACAAACACTGGAGCTCTGGCGAGCTTTGTGATAGGAAGACCTTACCATCTTGCTGCAGCTGATCCTGATTCAGGATTCTCGATACAAGGATTTGGCTGCTACCTAGTATCAGTGTTGGAAACTCGATGGCCTCGGTCCTCTCACTGGCTTGGGCAGTGTCTCACATGGCAAGCGGGTTGCAGAATGCAATCAGGCGGGACATCATGTCTGCGAGGATCTGATGATTATCATCCGTTACTGCATGCAAAAGTGGCTTTGGACAGCTATGATGCGAGCTCACACCATTGAACCTCCAAAGAGTGGCAGCGGTTTGGTGTTGGGGCTCCATACCGGGACGACGCATACTAATCTACGACAATACCTGATCCATAACTTTTCGGCCTCCTGTGTTAAAAGTTATTTTTCCGCGCCTCAACTTCTTTGCGTCCAGCCTCAACCCCCCCTTGGCTTTGTTGGCAGTGCTCGCACCTACAGTTCCAATGGTTGGCACAGCCTGCACAATGAGGCCATCACCGTAACCGCAAAGCCAGGCATGAGCTGGACCTCTACAGTATGTATTTTGCCATCCTCGGAGTACTTGGGCACAGCAATAAACAAGCTGTTCATCGATCCCAGAGCGCGTGTCCATAACATCGGCCCCCACAGACGGCTCAAATCAGTGAAGAGATGAAGCAGTACATGTTTTTGCCGGCAGAAACGGTCGCATACTACAGGTCTGCAGCACAAGCTAGTACCAGAATCGCAGAGCTAGTACCACAAATCGCAGAGCAAACACAGCAGGGCTTCGGCACCAGTGATAAGCTTTTCCATTGCACATTCAATGAGTAGGAAAGCAAATTACATACATTATATCCCATTGATAGCGCGGGATCGGGCTTGCTGCCTGGTGACAGGCTGCATTGTCGACCGTTTCCTGGTCTGGATTGCCAGGTCTGGACGACAAGCATCTCCGCGACTTTACGAGCACGCCAGCCTGCTGCTACAGCGACACATCGCGGATTCTGTTGCCAAGTGTGATTCTTTGTTCCGCTGATCGTCCGCGCTTCGGATGGAGACCAACCATGGCCCATTCGCAGTACGAAAATCGGTACTGGGTTTTCAATATTCCACAAGTTCTTCCAGATTAATAGCTTAAACGGTATGCCACATGTGCACAACTGAGAGTTATTAAACTGGTTAAACTGGTATAGCGGAGCTCTGGTCAGCGTGTGTCGCTTCTCGGGCGGGAGTTATGATTTCTGGTACGACCCTTTCTGATGCGAGAAGGACTACAACAAGGACCAAGAGGCCTCATGGATAGAGATACACCAATTTCCACATCCACGACACGCCGCGGCGTCCCGCCAAACTACGTGCTCCTTGCGAGGCCGGCCTTACAACAACTTGAATATATCTTTTAGAACCGTGCTCCACTTTTTCGGGGGAGCGTGAGACACTGTTTTAAAGAACCCAAAGTGCTTTTTCGGCATCATGTGGCGCGCCACTCACAACGAGCAGATAGTGATATCTTCTGCTACCGTCAACGTTGCAACGGTACTCCCGCGGCAGGCCGGGTGTCCAACGGCGCCCTGCAGCTGCATGCAGAACGCCTGGCATGCTGCACTCGCGAGGTGCCACGCGTCACGACGCTTCAAGAACGGGCCCGATTTGGAATTATGCATAATTATGGCGCTGAGTGCTACATGCGAAGTCAAGAAATTACCTGTATATTGGATTTGCCCGATCGTGTACTGCGTGATTTCGAATACTCCCATGTTGTCAGGCAGAAAATATCCCCTAAACGTGTATAGTTGAGCAATGTTGAGGGCTTGGCTCGCCTCCGCATGTCTGGCTTTGGGCGCGTTGTCGGTCGTCTTTGCGGATGACTTGCCCAGGCTGGCGCCTGAGCGAGTCGTGATATCAACAACCTTTGGTGATGTGCAAGTTGGATTCTTTCCTGATGTACGCCGCTTTTGCTTGGTCGGCCATCCTCTGATCTGTAAATAGGTTTCCGGGCATACGATTTCCGGGCAAGACCGGCGGGGCACAGTAACTGCGTGAGGACAGGGCCTAAGTGTTTCGCGCCTGCCGTGCATCCATCCCAAACTCTCACGTGGTCTCGAAGCCCGCTATTCAAGGTTGAAACACTGCGGCAGCAACCACTTATTGCAATTCGTCTTGCCGTATCTCACTCAGATACATGGTCTCACGTTGTATTGATGCTACAGTCGAATACGATGTTTTGAATGCGTGAAGAAGCACTCACTCAACGCACTGAACTTTCTGAACTTGCTTACACATGAGAGCTCATTTGAGCGAGGGCTGATGTTGGTGCAGGTTGCACCCTTGACCGTGAAACACATTATCAAGCTCTTTCAGCTGGGTTGCTACAATTCAAATCATTTCTTCAGAGTCCATGCTGGGTTTGTTGCCCAGACAAGTGATGTAGCTAGCGGACGTATGGTCCACCTGTCAGACGAGCAGAAGAAAGAGGCAGAGGTGTTTTCTTTGTCTCCGACACACATGATGCGACAGTTTTTGGCCGTGAAAACGCTTTGCAGCTGCCGCACCATCCTTGCTATGTGTGCCTGGTGAGTACACAGCATCGCAGCAACCGTATTGGAGGCACCTGATTGACATGAACATGCAGACTTGCTATACAGACTCAGTGCCATGTGATGGATGTCAGTTGCCAGGATCTCATCATACACACATGCGGGAGGCTCACAGGCAACTGCGTAGTCGGTGTCTATATGGCATGCAGCCAACCAAGTTTTGCAACAGTCTATCTGCATGTGAATGCATGCACGTGCTCAACAGTTGCCATATTTCAACATTGCAAGGCCTTCAGCTTTCATGTAGGTTAAGGTTCCTCTCGAGGTTGTTTCTGGGGTCAAGCATGCAGAGGGAGTCCTATCTATGGCGCGAAGCAGTGATCCCAACTCTGGAGGCTCGTCATTTTCGATACTCCTCGGTGACTCACCTCATCTCGACATGCAGTACACTGTGTTCGGTAAGGTGCTGCGAGGAATGGAAAATATGCACAAAATGGAGTCTGTACCTACCAAAAAGGAAGGGATCTTTGTGATGCCACTGGACCGTATTACGATCTTTTCCACATTTGTGGTCTATTTTGCCGACCCTCAAGACACAGTGGGGACTGCCTGGTCACTGCGCCAAGTAGAAACAGGTGTGAAACTGTCCCTCACCGGCGAACTCTCAGTTGCTGCTATTGTTTATATCGGACCGCTGCGCCGCAACCCCACAACCTTCAGTGGCGCGTGCCCCCCCTACTGTGTCAGATCGCTAGTGCAGGGATAAGGCTGGGTGTCCGGATATGTCATGTTACCCCTAGTGTTGTGCTGCATCTCCAGTGTTCTGGCATTTGACTGTCACTGTATGGCATTTCCCCGTTACATGTACTGTTAGGGTTTCTGGACAGCTTATCAGGCACTTTAGCACTCATCTTGGAATTTGATTTGCCGTTGTATCCTTTGTGAGTATTTGAGTGGTCCTCCCTCTGCCAACCGGTTCTGTGTTTCAATTAATGATGTCTTTTTCCATACGCGCCCGTCCCGCAGCCGTTGCCGCTTTGTACAGCTACATCGTCATGGGAGCATTTATGTCCATGCAAATCCAGAAGCGGCTGTTACATGTCCTGACATTGAATGGGTGTGTTGTCCCTACAACCTTCGCTGTTTCTACCCAGACCAGGACCATCTGTTTCTAATGCATCCCGCCCCATGTCTTATGGCGCATGCTGATGGGGGGTATCAGTCCTGGCAGGGACTGATGTGTTGGCTTTATGTCTAGCGGTGCTCCACTGGGTGTATGCTGATACGTGTATGTGTTGTGACTGCTGTGCATGCTTGCTATTTTGGCGCCGTCTGTCTGGAAGGATCGAGTCTCCTGCAATTGTGTGGCATGCTAACTCGACAGGTTGACTTCTTCATTGTATTGCTCTGTACAACATGCTATCCGAATTTTGGATGCAACAACATGCTGTCAACGTTGTGTGCATCACGCTTTCACGTGAAATTCAACATGCGATTGTTATAGACGCACCTTCTGCGGCTCATATGTTTCAGTCTGTACTTTGTCTGTACGATGTCTGTCTGTGTATGGCTTGTAGATGACGACTCAACGGCGATGCTGCCTGGCTTCATGAATGCACGGGAACCAATGCATGCGGCATGTGCAATAAATCAAAGTTGGCCTGTCAGCTCCTTACCGGTACTGTCCATACGAATAATTGGCACAATGTATGTGCAATTGTGTGCAGAAATACGAGAAAATGATGGTTGTCAAGAGGTCAAGGAGCGTGCCGAATCTCTAGCATTGGAGCTGCAGAGGACTCGAGAAAAGTGTTTACCTAATTGATGTGCGGCGAGAGTGTTGACCTTGATTATTTGATGCTGCCATCCAGTGCACTGACACTGGCACGGAAAGAGCTATATGTCTGGAGGAGCAATATTGTGTCGGAGCTTGTCCACATCCTTCTCTTTTGCACGTTCTCGCAGGCGGACTGTTCGGATAAAATTGGTGAGGTCGATATTATTTCGTCAGAATGCAATGCCAGCGCCTCAGAGGAAACGGATGTTTAGCAAAGAAGCACCTGAAAACGCAGGTGGTAATACGGATGGCCTTTGTGATCTGCACAGCTGATCCAATGCCACCAGCAATTGTACCAATCCTGTTCAACACGGTAGCTGTCGTAGGTGCACCCCAGCCATCAAAGCTGACGTGTCCGTTTTCAATCACATATGTAGGGGAGGGGCAGACACTGTGTGCCGCTTGGCCGGACCAGGAGCGGTAACAGTGTTGAGGGCCTGTATCGCTTGTTGGTCCGCGTCAGCCCCGGCAAATGGCCTGAGAAGTCCGGGCTGGTCCTACCCGTTCATGCTATAGCGCGCTTTAAATGCCTGATTGCGGACAGCCTTGGCTCTGCGCACCTGTGACCACAGTACACGTGTAGCTACACGTAGCGACTGGGCCCGTAGCAGCTGGGGATGGTTTCACGTTCGCCGTTAAGCAGAGATGTACACGAGGCGTTGGTGAAACTGTTACCAAAGTCATGCGCTAGGTAATCGGACATAGTGTATGTGCCAGCTGCATCACCACGCGTCTCGCTCGTGTCGTCTGTCGCGCCTGGTGACCACTTGCGTCCGCAACATTGCCTGGGAAACACAAGTTCATGCTATGACAGACATTATGCCTGTGAAAGTATGACCTTCAAATCACTCCTCTACTGCTCGGAGCTCGACTGTGTTCTGATTGCATCTGTCGCGGAGATGATGGAGCGCACAGATCTGGTCGAGCGTGTCGCGCAAGGCGGTTGGAAAAGAACGATGGGCCTTCCTTGAGGTCAGTACATATTTGATGGCACAGCAGTGTAGTTTATCCGCTACAAACTTGATGCCAAGCCGCCTACGCATGGCAGGCAGGGCTTACAGCCAAGACTGGTGGGACACCTGAAAGTGAAGCTGGACTACCCGCGCGCGGCGACGTCAATTCAATCAGGGCTATGATTCTCCAGCTGATGATGTATGGTTTGCTCCCGCTGCTGCTCATCAGCCAGCCCACGGACTCGACAGGTGCGTCCTTGTTGGGACGCGCGGATCATTTCAGGCGACGTGCGCAGAGCCTTTGAAAGTAGTCACGATATATGTACAGATACCATGTTGGCCATGGATGATCAAATGGTGGATAGCAGCACCTCCGCGCTTGCGCTTTCGTTCCCGTTGCACCGCCTGGAGCCGTACTGCACCTGCGTTTGGCTTGACCCACTGGTCATAGCGAGTGGGCCTGACCTGCCCCCCATGCAAGCGTTGCCAACCGCAGAAGTTTCTGATACAAGCTTCCAAGCTACTGTTAAGTCTACCAATCACATCGGAACATCCCAAGGAGCAACTGCAACGGTGCCTGCATACGTGCTTGCTACTGAGGCCATGGAGACGGACCGTCAGAATGTGGCAGATGCACGCGACGGTGCTAGAATTCTATTTGCCAATCCGTATGCATCGATACACTAGCTTGGGGCTTGCGCTTGCAATTGTATCTGCCCCCGCATCTAGCTTACTGTGCTGCAGTCAAGTTCAGCTTCAGCAAAGCCCACCTGTTTTTCATCCATGACTGCGACTGCCGCCGTTCCTCTCAAATATGATGGTTTCCTTAGTCTTGTCTCAACATCTTGTTCAAGCTGTTTTCAGGGAAGCCAAGAATGCGGATAAGCTGCTGTCTGCTGACACATTCAGCTTCATGCGGAATGACTGCAGCGCTGACAAATGGGTCACAATTGAATTGTCACAGCGTGTTAAACTGACAGCAGTCGACATCAGCATGCTGGAACTGTACAGCTCACGCGTCAAGACATTTGAGTTGTATGGCGCCCTGAAGAAGCCTACCAAAACCGCGTCTGCGCCATGGCATGCTGAGCTGTGGACTCTTATTGCCATCATGAAACTGGAGAACAAGAAAGGACAGCAAGTGCGCCTGTCACTGGCCTTGTTGATGTGGCATGCATCCTGATACATCCTTTCACGTAACATGCTTTCACGCATGGCGCTAATACAGATGACTGCGATGCTAGAGCAGAGTCGTTCGCAGGACAACACTAACCTTTTGTGGCCTTTATACTAGCCAAGCCACGCCAGGCCGATAACCCATTTCCCAAGGTGTCAGTCTGTGACGTTGGTGCAGGCATTCCGCCTTCAGGCCTCACTGTTTTCGAAGTATTTACTGTTGCACTTTACAGCCCATTTCGGCAGTGAGTCTGTATGTGCGATCAACAACTTCCGCGCCTTTGGCATCACTGAAGCAGAGGATCTGGAAGCGCAGCTGTCCGCACTCCAAAACCCCGAGGCGGGCGACGCAACGGTACACTCTGCCGCTGCTGATACCTGGGACACCTTGTCTCATGCATCGCCACATGTGACCCAGGCAGCTGAAGCACAATTTGGGGGTATGAAAATCGTGCCAACTGCAATTCATTGGTTAGCAGTAAGTGCTAATCAAGATCCCAACGAGGCAAAACACATGTAGGGGCTAACATACAACATGCGCCGCAAGCTGCACTCAAAGCGGACCATGCTGTACCAAATGGGACTGATGATGCTGCAAAGAGCATACATAGCAAGCGTAGTGACACACGCTTGCACAGTGGGGATGCTGTGGGCGATGCCCCCTCCAAGGACGATGCGCCAGAAGCGAATCAGGCTGCGTCCGCTGAGCCAGCTGCCAGCATGTCGACTTTCACCCTGGCCAGCAGTGCCGACGGCACGACTGAGCAGTCTGCAGCAGTACCACCGAAAAAAGAAATGAAATGCAACAACGCGCTAGGACAAAGAGCCCCAAAAGACTCTGCAGGAACTGCACATCGGGTTCTGCCGCATGTATTCAATGAGGCTGTTGCAGTCGCAGTACATGATGTGGTCGTTACGCCTGCTGGCGCACCTGCTATCGTAAGCCAGCATAAGGCTGGCATGGATGGAGAACCAGACCATGCGCAGGCATCGCCTGCAGGTATACCCAATGCTGGGCGAGGTCATTCAGCCAGTAAGCGATGGGCAGATCGTTCTGGCGCATTGAAGATGGGCCAGCATGACAGGCAGCCCAAGCAGGCGGATCGGGTCATTGCGCAGGCGCATGCATCAATGGGGCGGGCATGTGCACCGCAAGCGGCTGCAGAAGTTGGACCCACCGAAGATGATATAAGCACACACATGAGTGAGCAGCCCAGTGCCGAAGTTGGGTGGCCGGCTGGGACAGCAGACGAAGCTGTTCAAGATGGTAGCATGTCTACAGGTGCAGACATGTCAGGCATGTCAGATCACGATCAGAAAAGGCTGAGAAAGGTTCAGACAGAAACAGTGATTCGAGCGAAAGGCATTGTGGGAAGGGATGAGCATTCGATAGCCACGGCAAGTACCTCTGAAGATCTCACAGGCTCAGATGGCGAACGAACATTCGATGTTGGACGACGCCCCACTGCGCCATTGCATGACGTGGCGGCACCATCCAAAGGAGGTGCGGCTGGCAGGCATACTGATGCTTTGTATGGTTTACATCCGCAATTCGATCGAATCACAATGTGATATTCTCCAGGTTCTGCTTCAGTGTATGATCTTATAAAGAAAGAGTTGCTCGCACTCAAGCTCGAGACGTCAACGCTGAGCATGTCGTTGAAACAAGCAGCGCCGCAGGCAGCGCTGCAGGAGGCAGTACGGAAGCATGCCGAGACCGAGGCAAAGCTAGCCTTTGTACTGGATACACTGCTGGCTCTGGAGACACGTGTAGATGGCCTTGTGGCAGCACAGCGCAAGGCAGCCAGCACACAACTGTTGCAGCTGCAGGTCTGTCACCAGCTTGTACATGCCATTCATCTCCATGGTGCACCTGCATCACTACCTCACTGAAGCCCTATCACTTTCAAAGCCAGTGAAACGCACATCGCATGGGATGCTGCAAATTCATATGCGGTGGATACACGGGTACGTGTATAGAATTGGTTGAATTGTCACCCTCTGAAAGGTGAAGGACCCTGCTGTACCTCGAGCAGCGTGTGTGTGCAGGCGGCGTGTGGTGTCATGGCTTTAGCTATGGTCCTGTGCCTGGCGGTTGGACTGTGTATGGTGAATGCACAAGCCCAACGTCTTCAACGCAAAATACACAATGCAACGGAAGGGACCCGCGGCGACGTACGCGGTTTGGGTTGCACAGGCTCTGCCACCAGGGAAGAACTCCGCGTGCACGAACAAGCCTGCCCAAACGCCCTGCTAGACATTTATGAAGGAGCCACACTCTCGCCTCTGCAGTGTACTGCTGGTCAACCTGCAGATGCCCCAACCAGGTACACAAGGCATAACACGACTCTCTCTGCTGGCAACTCCCCTGTGAACGGAAATAGGAGGAGATCGTCATTGCTCAGCTTATCACGGAATTGTAGCGATCCTCATATGCAGCAAGGGTCTGTGCATGTCATCCGGCCATTTTCTCTGGCTCCAAGCAACAGTGAGCATTGTGATGACGGCATATTGCAGTCCTTTTGAGTAATTTCCAGGGACAAAATTGTACAGTACATTCCAAGGTAAACTATTCACACTCAGGTGTCTGCCAATGTCCTTCCATCACACTGATTAATAAATGATACATGTGGTAACTACATTCAACCCCCGTTCGGACGTGACCGAAACGCGACGCTTGCAAAGGGTCTCGACCGTATGTTGATCCCAAGACGTTTCGAGGCTATCTGCGCAGCGAACTAGTAACGCCATGGTGTGCTGCATGACGTCTTGACTTGGTGTGCTAGACTCGTGGGTGCACAAATCTTGAGCGGCACAACAGCACTCCCTTGCATCTACTCGAACAATTGAGCTCTGATCGCTGGAAGCTGCTTGTCCTCGACGATTTTGAGCCTGGCGTCCAGTGTGTTATCGACAACAATGCGGCCACTAATAGAGGTCACCACAACACCTCCCAGGCTGCACAAACTCAACTCAAATTAGCAGAATGTAATTGTTAGTAGACCAAGTCCGCAGGTAGTCAGAAAGTGTCCCTCAGGTAAAATGGTAAATGAGAGAGCGACATGCAGCAGAAAAACACAAACTGTGCAAAGAGACCTATCACAAACAACTTATCACCCGAGCTGATCACAAATTCAGCTGCCGCACCAAGTAGGCGCATCCGGGTCATCCTCTTGTTCCTGAGATGTTGCAGCTGCGGGAAGAAAGTGCTTGCGATCAATGGTGAGCTGCGGTGCATCACTGCCATATACACTTTTATACTTCTCCTGTGCCTTTGGCACACATGACTCTATGACCTTCAGATCTGCCTCCCGGCACTGAACGATCTGGCTTGGCTCTTGAAGTTTGTACATCGCCTAAATATAGTCACGTGCATTTGAGAGCGATGTTACAAGTCACAGCGCACGCAAACAGCGAAGCATACCTGCACCAAAAGGTCGCTCACGAGATCAGCGTAACCACTACCACCAGCTTTCTTCTTCAACTCATCCTTTGCAGCCTGTAACACGTCTTTGATCAAGCGCTGCTTTGCACCAAGCACTTTCAGCCGTTGTTCATTATGCTGCTTCGAGGCCTCACTGCGGCACAGTCGGTCGGGTCAACGCTGAGATATGAGGTACGCAATGCCATATTTTTCCGGCTCACACGCACACTTAAATTTGACTGCGCACATCTTTTTGTTGGCCTCCACCTGCGCCTCCTTGCGCTCGTATTCTTTGCGGATGCGCTGCTTTTCAGTTTCGAGCAGGTTGAGCTTTTCCAGATTAAATTCCTGCATGCATGCATTTTAATCGGCCGCTGAGTTAATTTGTTGAAACATCAGAACAAAAGGCATTCTGGACAAGCGGGTGACGCGCCTCCTCAGCAGACATGCGGATTTCGTTGGCTTTTTCCTCAGCTTCCTGCTTGATGAACATCACCATCTGTTCAATCTGTCTGTTGACCTACAGGATCGGTGGTTCAAAAGGCCTCCATCGCGTTATGCACCAGACGCTTCACTCGGCCGGTACGACATGTCAAAGCGCACCTCACTCTCGTTCATAGTTGAACACCGATTCAATGCTTACAAGAACCGAGTGTGTTCAGCACCAAATCTAGGCAGGGACTGCCAGTTCCAAGAGTACTTGCGGCCAACGACTGAGGACAGTCAAGCTTCACGAATCCGTGCACGCACGCAACAAAAAACGCGATGAATTCAACAACGTGTCTCCCTACAGACACTCAAAAAGATGATTAAGCATTGATATGGACAGCAGCAGGCAGTACCTGAACATGTGTTGAATTTGGAAGCTGTTCACAGCCAGCCCAACGCCAATGCATGGCACATGTGGCACAGCAACGACATGTCAGGACCTGTGGGTCAGCGATCACGACGCCGGCTCAACCGCTGCGACTTGTGCACCCCTGGTGCCGACGGTTCATCTCGTCGACCGCGGACGATCGCTTCTAGTATGCACCTGTCCCGTGTGTTCTTAAAGGGCTGCGCGGCAACTGCGCGAGTACACACGTCGTTCTAGGTATGCGGATACTTGCAAACGACTGACTTCATATTTTACTGGTATTCAGCTTGATTGCTTGGCGAAAGCGCCGGATCACTGACCTTCGCGGTCTATGGTGCCGTGCCCTTCCACACTCAGCTGGAAGCCAAGTACGCCATGCCGCCTAAGCCAGAAGACGTCCGAGAGGAACCCCTCACGGCCGTGCTGTTGGCAGACAGCTTTGCAAAGGTCAGCAGCTCGTCCCCTCCAGCGCAATCCGTGCTTGCATCTGCCATATCTGAGTGCTTGCCGCACGAGCACATCACTCCCATATTGCACCAGTCTATCCACTCGGCCTATGACATGGTCATCAACGGAGTGTTTCTATTCAGTCACCCTTGAGAAGATGTGCAGCACAGATGCACTGGCTTGTGCATGCATCACAAAACCACCGGGCTTGGACATGCAGAGGATGCCTCCTATCACCTCAGAGTGCCCAAAGGTCCTTTTGCCCCTTGTCAATGCACCGCTGATTGAATACATGCTGGAGTGGCTGGCGATGTCAGGAGTGCAGAAGGTGCACGTGCTCTGCTGCTCCCATGCCGATCAAGTCCGCACATACCTGAACCAGAGCAGCAAGTGGGCTGCGTCCGACATGACACTCAACATCATTTCCTCATACAACTGTCTGAGCGCTGGTGAGGCACTGCGACTGGTGGACCAAGAGGGCCTGATCCAGGATGACTTCATTCTTATTTCAGGCGATATTGTCACCAACATGGACTTGACACGAGCATTAGCAAAGCACAAAGCTCGCAGGTCTGTCTTCAGCTAGTCACTGCTGCTTTCCTTGACAATTTGCCGCCTGTTTTCGAATTATTCCCGTCTTGCGCTGGTCTTGGGCATGTGTCAAGCCACAGCCTGCCATGATCCAGCGGGGGGCCAGCTATTCTGTAGCCCGCAAAGGCACATGCATGGGACATCTACGGCATGTACAACAGCTGAACACCAACGACGTTCAAGTCATGCCAATCGGTGAAGCCATCTGCATATGCACGTACATGGCTAGAATGAATGACCCTTCTGCGTCGCTACGTCCGCTTGGCGTTACCCTACTCACATCAGGGTTGCATGCAAGACTGCACTGACATGTTCGCATGATAGGCAGCAATAACTGCAGATCCTTGGGCATCAGTCCCGGCGAGACTACAAGCCCGACGGTGCAATGATGAACAACGGCGCTCACTGGTGCCTCACACCCAAATGAGTTGTTGTCTGCAGGACAGCAGACAAGTCTGCAATCATGACAGTGGTCGTGTCCACGGGGGTGGACGAGGCGCAGAGAGTACTGATGGGTGTGCCAGATCTATTCATGACTCTGGACCCAGACACAAACCGCATTTTGTCATACTCAGATGCCCCAGACGGAGGCTCGGTGAGTAGCTTCTCCGCCCTCCTTCAGCTGCCCGTGTGTCACACCCCTTGGTGATTGTTCACCTCTGACAGCGCTTGCACCGCACAACCCCGTGGGGTTCGACGTTTGAATATGATACATGCCAGGCCAAACCGGTTCTGTTGCGGTGCTGCGTGGAGGGACTAGCTGACTCTGCAGTTCATCGTATGCATGGGCAGTGTCTCGGTGTCCGGGCAAGATGCGATCGCGAGCTGTGCCGGGCAGCTTCAGGGAGCCCCCTTCTGAAGCCTGGCTCAATGTTGTCAGATGCTGCAGCACTTTGTGAACCCAGAACTGTGTGGACCGTGCACTATGTGAACCGGGCACTCATGTGCGAGATCGTCCAGCGCCTCCTCCAGCCGGCACAAATGTGCAATGAGATCTTGTCATTCTCAAGTACCATCCAAAGCCACTGTTCTAGGTTGGTGTGAGCCACAGAATGCCTTGTGTAGCGGTTCCTGTTCAGTAGACGGCACGGTATGGCACGGCGTCCTAGATCCTGGCTCATTCGACCTCACCATATTCCAACGTCCACTGTTGGCGCCACAGTGCAAAGGTGGCTCATACATGCCCTTCATGCATGGCCATGTGCAGGTAGAGGTGGATGCTGCTGTGTTCAGCGAGCGCAATGCTGTGGCGGTGCGCGCAGATCTGGCAGACGTAGGCATCTATGTGTGTGCACCAGAGGTGCTGCTGCTCTTCTCGGACAACTTCGACTTTCAGCACATCCAGCGGGACTTCATCCGCGGAGTATTGTCGGAGGAGGAACTGGGGAACAAGCTCTTCGTGCACATGCTGCAGAATGAGTATGCAGCGCACGTCGCAAACATGCGCGCCTACGCCGCTATCTCCCGTGACATCCTCAACCGCTGGGCGTACCCGCTGTGCCCTGACTCCAATCTGCTGCCGGCAGCGCCTGGCCTGCATGGGGACTCGGGTGCCGCGCCAGACTACTTCATGTGGAACGGATGCAGGTCCGCCTACTTATATGTTAAGCACACCTTGTCCAGTGCTTCGGGATGCATGTAGCACTTGTCACATGCATCCAGTAGGATTGATATTTCTAGCCTGTGCAGCTGTGCCACTGCGTTTCATCTGCGCGGCAGTGTCTGCAGATACAAAGAAAGCCTGGTGAAGGATGACCGGCGTGCGGTGATCGGGGAGCTAAGCTGCCTGGGCGCCGGCACCAGGGTAATGGACGATGCGACTGTGCAGCGCTCGGTGATCGGGCGCAACTGCCTCATCCGTGCAGGGGCAACTGTCGAAGACAGCTTTGTCATGTCCGGTGTCACAGTCGGTGCAGGTGCAGCTCGCATTCTGCCCTGCGCGCAGCAGGCGCCTGATGCCCCTGCCGTCGTGCTGCTGCTGTTGCACATGACTCAGACTCGATGCTCTCCCCCAATGCTGCTGTCCTGTACCTGCATGGTGAGCGCGCCTGGGGCTTTGCTGTAGGGGCGACGGTGCGGCGGGCGATTTTATGCGACGGCGCGACAATTGGGCACGATGCGACTGTGAGCGAGGGCAGCGTCGTCAGCTTCAACTGTGTTGTGGGGCCAGGGCACACGGTGCCAAGGCATGCTCGCGTCACACTGTGCAGCTTGCATGACAGCGCCAGTGATGTCGACGCCAGCAGCTCGGGCCGCATGCGATCGCGCAGCGGCCTTGATGATGATTCTGGCGATGAGGACCAGAGGCTCTACAGCCCATCTCAAACCGTCCTGGCTGTGTGCTCCTTCCAAGGCCGTGGCCATTCCTGTCTCTGTGTAACCATGCAGGCCGCAGTGGTGATCGCTCCTGCTGTTTACGGTTGCAGACAACTCTGCAGTGTTTGCCAAGCCATGCATGCCAGCTGCTAGGGCTGTATGCACAGCGTACAGGGTAGACTGTCGTCACCATGCTTCCGGGATGCGGAGATACCAAATGGTGTCAAGAATGTTGGCATAGTTCAGCTGTCGCTGCAAGCTCAGATGGTCGTGCATCATGCATGCCTTGAAGTGATGGCTTCGTGCTGTGCAGGCTGCAGAGCAGGTTCGCATAAATGGGATTAGCAGTGTCACTTTTGACGCGGTCGTGGTCGGCAGCGGGGCGGGATTTGACTTCTTTACACAGCAGGGCGCACATCTCACTGACCGAGATGTCCTGACATCCGTAGCGCTACCAACTCCAGAGCTGGCACAACAACGGGCCAAACTGCTAAGCATGCAAGCGGAGGCAGGGCAGAGTGCGGAGGAGGACGATGCAGGGGTTGCGGAGCGCAGCATGAGCCCTGAAGCCGTATTTCAGCGCGAAGTACAGGAGACACTGCTGCGGACAATGCTGCTGGCCACAGAGAGCGACACGGCAACGTCCTGCATGACTGAGAATGCAGTAATCGAACTCAATGGCCTCAAGATTGCTGGTGCGCTGCAGAACTAATGCCGTTGCGCAGAACCCTGCTTCAGACTCTCCTGATCTGCATGGCATGCATTTTGTGGCCACTTCCCTTGATGGTGAATGCGTGGGGTGGAGTATCTTGTTGTGCGTGCCGGGGCAGTATGGAATTGCTGTGCCGTTGAAACGCATGAATTGTATATGAATGCCGCTGTAGCCATGGCTGATTCTGCTTAGGGCTGTGGTGTATCCAGTACGCCGTAAGCGAGAACAGGTAAGCATTTCCAGATCATGACACATCGGGCAACCGTTCATGGATGTACCAACTGCATGCACAGTTTTTGCCTGTTCAGCTGGACACCCGGGTAGTAGAACCATAGCAAACCTGGGAGTTGAAGGCTGGTGTTGCACATACTCCTGGGCGCTGGACGACGAGCAGTGAAGAAGTCGGGGTTGTATTGATTCTGTCCACCATGTTGAAGGGTGAATCATGCAGCCACGATGTCAGCGTGGTGCAGAGGTACGGACTTTTGCGGACTGTGCACGGTACGTGCTGACGACACTCATGGACCTCCAGTCCACGCCATCTCCGGCTGTGCTGCCGGCCTTCCACGGCTTGTTCGCTGCGGAACAGCCCGACGTAAGCACGACCGAGGGCAGCGTGCAGCTGCTCACCAGCTTCAAGCGCACACTCGCAGTCTGGGCGCCGACGCTACAGAAGTTCCTGCATGATGATGACGATCATTTTGAGCTGCTGCTCACTCTGGAGGAGTACTGCGCAAGGCGGGGTCTCTTCGAGCAGGTCGCGGGGGCCGGCACGCTGTTTGTGCCGATCTTCAGCAATGTGTTGTATGAGCTGTACGAGATGGACATCATCAGGGAGGAGGTTTTCCTGGAGTGGGAGGCCCAGAAGCTGCAGGACGATGAGGGCGAGCGGGTATGCACACTGGTGTACCGTGCCCCCTTTACTTCGTATGCAGCATGTGCACATTGTCTTGGTCAGCTGCAGGTGGACCAGCAGAGCGATCCACTGCCTGTAGGATGGTAACGCGGGTCCTTGTCCTTGCCTAGTGTGCATGCAATGCTGTGACAATGGCTCAATTGTGGAACAGGACAATGGCAACTTGGTGCAGGAATTTCTGAAGCATGCGCAGAAATTCCTTGATATTCTGAAGGAGGAGGACAGTGATGATGAGAGCGAGGCAGAAGATGATGATAACGATGACACAGACAGTGCGGAGGACTAAAGCGCATAGCTCGCTATGCTCCCAAGCCTTGTACGGTGCCATCTTGATGTTGTCTGATCATTCTCCTGAGAGTGACATGTACAAGGTTTACTGGCTGGAAATATGTTTGTCAGCTATGTGTACACTGCTTCTGATCTAGTGACATCAACGCAATGGTGTACCATGGTGCTGTTAGGCTGTGGTGTGCAGAGCAACCTAGAGAAACACTACTGTACTGGTCCATGCAGCGCGTATACACTACCAATCATGCGTCGTGTTGTATGCAGTATCAGCAGCCCAACCACATGCCCCAAGTCGCAGACTCACGAAGTTGATTGAATCACATGCACACTGGCCCTGAAATATTACGGCAATGCTCAACGGCGCAAGCTCGTGTAGAACACACTGAAAAATGGCAACCCCTGATCACTGACCAGGACCTTGGTCAGCCAAGGTCCATGAACTACTTATGCCCTGCACGTCATGGGACCAGATCCAACTTCAGATGGATAGACTTTGAGTTGAACATGATGTAAGCTGCAAGAGGCTGCCTCTTTCAGGCTGAAAAGTAGTGCGACAGGCTTGATATGTGCACATCTCCACATCAAGGACGGCACATGCAGCAAAGAAATCAACACACAGCGTGGCAAGCATTCACGCCAAGCCTGGCCACACACAGTGGTCGCAAACAGGAAGGACACCAGGTTCCACAGTTCAGCAGGCACATACAGCATCAGTGGTCAAGGCAGGTCGTTACACTGTCGAGCAGACATACGTATCACCACCCCTGGGTGAATACATTCATAACAGATTAGCAAGGCTAACAGCAATGTACACACACTTGGTGCCGTATTAACACCTGCTCCGTTGAGGTGGCGGTTCAAAGGAGCTGTCCTCAGCCATTCGAGCCGGTCGTGTCGCTATTATTTCACTATGCCACCCACTACTAGGCAGCGCACCCTGGAACTGCGGTGACGAATTCCATGGTTGCCTAATCAATTGGAGGTCACTCATCGGGCGAAATAAAGACGCCAATCCTGATCTCGTGAGATTGTATCTGGAGGTTTCACATGCCATAGCATGCATCTCTGATGATGTCTGGCTCGTGTTTATGCCTCGCATGGGACTATGGAGCCATCCCAACTGGCACTGATGCGGGAGCCATCCCGGCGGCACTGCATGTAGATTTCGTTGCGCTTGTAGCATGAGAATTGTTCATCGCAGCACGCCAGGACCTTGGGAATACCCCTGCCACCACACTTCTGCCATTTCCCGACACAATCAGTGCAAATCGACGCATCGGTATCAGTGGCGTTGTCAATTTCAGCCGAGCAATTGTCACCGTCGACGATAGCCTGCACATGACACGGGTACAGTCAAGGCTATGGAGGTGGCAGAACAGTGCACGTGTGGGTACACATGTAAACAATGCATGAGTGATGGAACGCAAGAAAGAGCATATCAATCAACTCCCAGCGAGAAGTGAACATCACAGTGCGTACCTTGATAATTATTTTGCTCACAGCTGAAAGTGATACAGCAGCAACATCCCTTGAAAGGATCTCAATGTCAAAGTATGAATCTGGTCCTGCAATACAGAGGCAGTGTACCCAATGGTCTAGTGCTCTGTCACACTTCGAAAATGCCATGCTCCACATCTCAACACGTACAACACAAGATGCAGGTTGCTCCGGCACACACCTGCGCAAGCGCTACCATATGCTTCAGAAGCGGCCTTGACTGTTACTTCTGTCAGTGATGAGGCGAGGGTGTCCGCGGACAGAGAGCAGCCACAGCCCGTGGCAGCCTCAACTGCAGCTGATGCGAATGCTTCTGCAGTTGCCTGCATGCAACCGCTGCCAAATTGCAGGGTACACAGCCAAATTATTGCCTGAATGCATATGCACATCTGCTCAAAGCGTACCGAAGCCACGGTGTTGAGGTCTGCCGTGCCAAGGGCACATGCATAGCCCTGGCCTTGAACAAAGCAGTCAAGCAGGACTTCTGAAATAGCAATTGCGACTGCCTTCCCATATGCCTACAAGTCACAATGAGTGTAGGTTGGCCATCTTCAGTCTTCCCTTACTCAAGATACGTAGTCGCTGTTGGGATTCTGAAGAACGAGAAGAATTGACTCACGGATGGGATGACCTGTGACAAGCATGAGACATACAGACAGACGGAGTACCTTGGCAACCACTTCAACCTCCACGTCCCCATCACATGTGAGGATCTCAAGCTCGGCAACAGCCTCAGCAACAGCATCAACTGCAATGCTTTTGTCTTTGCCTGCGACCGTGATCTCACACATGACACCATCAGGGTCTGTGACATCCCCGGTGATAAGAGTTCCCAAGATCGAGCCATCACAGCCAGCATCCACGCTGGCTGTAGCCGTAGCAATTACCTGCATGCAGGCACCCATGTGCTTGTACAGATCCATGTACAGCAGCATGCATAGAAGCATGCAGGCTGCATTGCCGTACATGTACCTGATCGTTATCATGCAGGTTACATCGCGTATCAGCAGGCAACATCGCGTGCCTGTCAACACACAGTCAGGCGGGGTGGTACGCTACACAATGAGCAGCGAGTCGCTATGCATGGCTGCAAATCACAAAGACGCGGCACCTGAGCATAGGCAGTGACTGTGGCATCTGCAACAGCCTCTACAAAAGCTTCAGAAGCAGCCTTAATAGATGTTCCATTTGCAGCCCCCTCGAGCTGCACCTCAGCTTCAGCCACAGCCTCAAGGAAGATCTCGGACCAGGATTCAGCCAAGAATTCTGCTGCTGCGCTGCACTTGCCACAAACAGAGGCAGAGACAGTACCCTCTGCAACACCACACTTGTAAATTGTAAACCACATGCGGTGTCTGATCAAACGCATTTTGGAGCATTTTGGAAGCCGGCATTTCATGGCAAATAATGTGTCGCGCATGGCTTTGGCAGGTGCACACCTGCATATGCCTGTGCATAGGCGTATGCCTCCGCGGAAGCTCGGGTGCGTCCGCTGACCTTGAATGAACCATTGCCTGTGGCATAGCACTCAGCAGATGCCTCTGCGACGGCAGTAGCTGCAGCGTAAGCTGTTGCCTCTGCAATGGCATTGACTTCTGCGACCGGGCGTGCTTCTCCGCAGATGTGAGCGGTGGCATCAGCCGCTGCACAGAAAGGCAGAAGAATGTGACTGCCACGTTAACTTGTCGAACAGTTTATTGTCTATGCGAGAATGAGAAACTCAACTATATGCGAGCTTCATGACTATTGCTGATCTTTCTTCATTCCATGTGCATGCAGCACCTCACAGAGGCGAGAACGACAGTTTCCAACCTGCATGCTTCCTACTTTCTGCTGGCGTCTAGGTACCAGCAGCAGCTCAATATCTCGTGCAGCCATCAGCAATTGATGCATATTAATTATACATATCATAATTATTAATAAACTTGTTTTTATGCATGGCAAGCAACATCTATAGAGCAACGCACCGGCCTCTGCAGCAACTTCGGCAGAGACGGAGGAGGACGAGCTCCCCACGACGACCTTGCACCCAGCCGTACTCTTATTTGAAATCGAAACTGTCCCTGCACATCAAAGTCCCTACGGCGTCAACGTAGCGTTGGCAATGTTTTATGCGCAGACATGCCATGGTATGCAGCACCTACATGCGCATGCGATCCTGTGTGTACCTGCGTTCACTGTTTGACAGTGGCGACAGCAGAGTTGTGCACAGGCGTGCTCAGCTGTTAGCAGGGACCTCGACGCCTCGTGTGAACTGCTGGCATGGACGTACGCAGTCCACGAGTGTAGGTCACCGAAGCGAACGAGCGGTACAACACATTTGACCGCTTGACTGATACAGCCCTAGAGACGTCCACTTATCCTCTAGTATGCCCTCCGGCGGCATGCACGCATCTCGATCGCACTATGGCTGAGTGCAAACACACCGCATTGCGAGTTTAGGGAAATCAAATGCATATCACAGTATGTGAAACATGTGAAATGCTTCAGCCAGACAGTCAAGAAATCGTTATCCATTCCATCCAAATGAAAGCCTTGTTCGTGAGGTTTTGCTGCCACAGGATCTAGGGAGCTTCCTAGAACAGCGTGAGGCGCGTCAAACTGAACTTCTGGGAGACAACGAGACGGCGACCATATTCAATTTGAAATCTCTTCTGCTCGCGCACCTGCGTTGACTTGGCAAGGCGACTCCGCAGTCAGCAGCGCGACAGCACACACGAGGAGTGCTTTATGAACAAAAACTCCCATGTTTAGCATCAAACCTGCATTGACAGAGCATATCTCTGGTAGCGCGCTATAGCGGTACCTGCTTATCGACCCATTTAAAGTGTACCAGTATTGCACTAGAAAGTGTCTCCAGAAGTCGACGGTTCCAACATGATCATGATAAGCCCGGACGTCCACCTGTCCGTGTACAGCCCCGCGGCCGGCTATGCATAATGATATTGATGAAGGACACACGGTACCGGACGTCACACATGTGCAATATCACAAATTCAAACTGTCACAATGAAAAAATGATTGTCATAGTTACACAATGGCATGGCACGCATTGCGCTGCATACATATGCATCCGGCAGCGGGCTAAGATAGTTCTGGACAACAGCGCTAGCGGCCTGCAGCTGTATAGCTAGGGAGCTCACACAGCTATATATAGCTATAGATATCGATGCACATACACGTACGCGTGCAACATAGATATTGATGCATATACATGTGCAACATAGATCTACAGCTGAACGTTCATGATCGATATCAGCTTGAAATTTTAAACACTCATGTTGACCTGTATCAGTCGCAGATCGGCGTCGATCGATCAGTGTCGCGGAAACATGTCGAATTCGAAGTGCATGCACAGTGTAACGTGCCAGCGTGCACACAGTACGTAAGACTTCCGGAAGGTTCCAGGAAAGTCCCGGTGGTACACCCGTTGCGTACGGGCTAGCCTCCTCGTGTGGTACACAGGGGCGCCGCCGTAGGGACACTGTTTAAGTGGTCACCAGCACTGCTTCCGTTGACCTGCTCGCGAAGAGCAGGGCTGACGTGAGCATAGACCCTTCTCGAAAGGGGTGCTGGCGTGTGTGGGGAATTAGCACATTGCAATGTGTTAAAGGCAGGAGTCGCACACAGGTCGCCAATTGTATATAAGGCGACTGGACCTTCAAGGGTATCGAACAACACACAACGTACTGTGGACCAACAACCTCCCTATCTCACGCCTCTCTATATTCGAAATATCACACACATACACATGTACATACGGTGGCGTGGTGATCACCTGGCCGGCCTGCATCTGCTGGGTAGCATGTGAGTCTAGACTCTAGTTGTACGTTCGCTTGGTGCACTGGATCGGAGCCCCTCGATGTAACAGTACATACGGTGGCCTCGATGTAACAGTACATACGGTGGCCGGTCTGTCTGCTTGTTGACTGGTCTGTTGCCTCGGCGCTGCTGAGTCCTAGATCTATAACTGTGTAATACATGTAAATATACAGAACCTCGCGAGGCGCCGGCGCCATCACGCCGTATGTAAACCGCAGCCGTGTCCACGCTCCAGAGTGCAAGGCTAAAATGCAGCTGCAGTGGACATCCAGAGCTGTTCGGATGGCGGCTTTCATGTTAGTCAGTACGTATACATACATCTACAGCAGTACAGATCTAGACGCACGCGTACGGATGGTGTGCAAATGCGCGTTGCAATATTAATTGGACATATGCATGTCCAGTCAGGGCCATGTCGCGCAGTCTACCTGTATATCATGGTACTGACAGGCCCCCATTCCGAGCCTGCTGCTGATTACACTCGGCACCTGTTGTAATCGAAAGCCAGCCCAGAGCTCTGCTGGCTGCATCGATATCTATGGCCAGTTATTCAAATTCAAAGCAGGATGTCGGTCGCAGGCGAGGCACGCAGAAGTTGATCTACACCTTTGCCTTGTATCGAATCTTGTTGTACGTGAAAATTCTCAATTGTATGGATTGTGGCAACCAAAGTCCTCCTTCAGTCGACGTCGTAGAACACCGGCGCGCTTATGGACGCGACACACCAGATGCCGAGCAAATGTAATGAGATCAAACTATCGGAAATGAAGTGCGATAATTGCAGCTGGCTCGGAGAATATATGCGCCGAGCGAGGACCACGTCCGGCCGGCATGGCAACATGCTCGTGCGCCTCGGGAGAACGCACAGCACTGATGTATAGATGCATGCATGAGAAATTGTGAGTCCCACGTCTCGATTAAACTTCTCGCAGTGCTTCGATGTATGCAGCGCGGTCCAGTTACGTTGTCCTTAGCAGCGTGCCTGAACGCGCGGTTCCTCGGACTAGCATCGGGCTTAATATATTAATTAATGTCGAATATACCCACCATGTGCGAGCGTTATTTGCCCGTAGAAGATCTTCGAAGACCGATCTTCATGGCTATCCATGCATCGACGTTCGCAGGTACGCCGGTGAAGCACTCCTACATGCGTGCATGCACTTCCCATTGAGTTGATCTTGTGTACACCATCGCTGTCCGTGCAATCGTTTCCATATGCACGCTGATGTGTATGAGAGCATTGGTCAAGTGAAGGCGGAACAGTGGTCGAGAGCCGCGCCACTCTTGCACATCGCATATTGAGTGTGCAGTGCACTGCAGTCATCCTGAAGGCAGTCATCCTGAAGGTCTTATCATGGCGATAATACCGACCCAGCTGCCGCCCCAATATAGTCAGCTACTCTTGTGAACAAGAGACCTTGGACTGTGCTTGCAGTGTATCCCTAGCTTGATCTCGATCAGGCATCTCGGCATATACAGGTTGTCATGCACGAGATACACACTGGCAGCATCGGTGCACATGGCACAATGTGTATGGCACAATTGCCGCACAACAGGACAACAGGACGATCCTTTCTGCACTAAGTGCTTTCAACCGCTATCTGAGCTTTGTGTGCAACCCCAGCTGCCTGGTGTTTGGCCATTGGTGACCACTATCCTCAGGCCACACCGGCTGCCACACCTCGATTGGACCCTGGACCCCCAAAATTCCTATGTATGTATGTACAGGTGTAAGCCACCCCCCAACTATCCACTATGAGTACAATACAAACAATGCGGCAGAGAAACAGCGGATGGAACAAGGGCTCCTCTCCAGCACAGATAGTTTCGGAACCATTACATTTGCGTGTCAGCCACAAAAGCCCTCCATGGCAACCCACCGCCAGGCACACACACAGACCTCATACAGACCCATGTATGTACCCCTGCACACGCACCGGTTTGGCCCGAACAATCCACCAGGGCAACGTGCATGCATGCAGCCACAGCCCACACTGCCGAGAAATGTACATTGCTGCACGAGTATACGAGTACGTATGCCGCTTTCACGCACCGCTACCAGCTTTACGTACATCGATCTCGGATAGCACATCAACATGGACCTCCACAACGGCTCCATCTGCACCAAAGGGAGGATTTCCGGGCAGTTGTCACCACTATTGGTGGGTGACCGTAGGCGCTACGTCATCACCAGTGGGATTGCGCCACAATTGCACAGTCGGGGTTGCGGAGTGCACTCGAGTGGCGCGCGCCAGCGTCGGCATGCATCATGCCACGCGTTGCAACTCGTACATTGAACTCGTTTATGGTGATCACTCGCTCAGTTTTTGACACAAACATTTGCATGATATTGCTGAAGTTGAAACAACAAGCCTGTGACTTGGCCGAACACAAACCCTTCAGCAACCGAATTTGGGAGAATAAGGCGTTAGAGCTGCAAACGGGCTGGATGCATTGCGAAAAAGCTATGTACTATGGAGGGTGGTCACAGGCAGGGCAGAGGAACTGGTCACCTCCAAAAATGATAGCCTGGGGAGGTGTGCAGGTGATAGTTTGACAGGTTGCGGGTGGTTCACCGATACCGGGTGGTTTGCGTGCGTTTCCGTGGCACCAGCAGTTCATTTGTTGGCAAGTGTGAGAAATTAGGCGTTTCCAGGCGTCCGTTTGAGCAGCAGCCAACGCCAACCACAGTGGAACCAGTAACAAGGACTTTCACAACAGCAAGGCGTCCGTTTTGGCTGCCGGTTGTGGCTGGCAGGCGGGCGACATGGCAGCCATTTCCTGGACCGTTTCTCTGCTTTTGGCACGCTCTTTAACCTCGAATGTGACAGAAAGCCACAGTCACGTGTGCGCGTTTCATCCCGATATGGACGCATGCTGGGTCACCTGTCGCCGCTGCTGGCTGGCGCTAGATGCATCTGGGGCCCCGCGGGCCCCGATATATGCAGCATGCTGAGTGATCAGGCACAATAGACTCGGCATTTGGGGACAATTGCTAATTCCGCGCTGCATCACCACCTTGCCCTCGCATCGTGCCATGCGCATCTTCACACTACAAACGTAGCACCGAATTGTCAGAGTGACATTGTTGGCTGTATCCTCGAGCATCACTTGGCCCTGCAGCATGTGGTCAAGCTTGTTCGAGGGCTCAGAAGTGTGTCGCAGCTCAAGGGGTACACCTGACCCAGACGCTCCTGCTCACCAGTGGCTATGAGCACATATGGCTTCTTCCAGTGAAACTGACGATCCCGACGATGTGATTCTTCTAGGCATTACTCGCCATTCACCGGTACTGCCACAGCGCCTGCTTGCAGCCGTGTCCACAGCTGATGCTGACGCTCTGCACATTTTTCGTGCCAGCGTGGTGCGACGTGATGGCCCAAAGCGTTGGCATGAGACGGCCCCTTTGCCAAGCTCACTTGCGCACGGCTCTCGTGCGAATGCAAGTTCAGATGTATCTACTCATGGCGCATCTGATTCTGCCATTTCTCAAGCTCTGGCGGACCTGTGCCATGGACGATGGCTTTCGGTAGAGTTCCCCGCTTTCCAGGATGTTTGTTGTCCTGTGTCCTCATGCACACACTGACACAAAGTGATTGTCACACCCCTTGCATCTATGATAGCTGCGACGTCCTTCACACGAATCATGATGCAGCAGCCCGGTGCTGTATGTTTTCATCTGTTCAGTGGAAACTGGGAGAGGTGGTTCCAACGGAGCGCCACAGCAGTGACTTTTGCTTGTCCCGCAAAGTGCATGAAACATAGCAATCAAGCCATTGTGTGCACGCTGAACGCAGTTTCACTGATGCTTCACAGCAGGAGCCTCAGGGATCAAGCATGTGTTGGCCAGCACACTCTAATTTGCCAGCCAGCCATAAAGTGACATGAATACATGCGTCTGCTGCAGGATGTGGCTGTGAATACGTACCTGGCAGAGGTGTGGCAGGCAGTCAATGAGTCCATGCCAGTGTATCTATTCAGCACATTTTTCTTTTCCCAGCTGTACAGCAGACACGTCTTCACATCTGAAGAGCTCGACTCTGCACCTCAGATTGATTACCTGGCTGTTCAAAGGTATGATCTGCACCTCCCAGCCATTGAGGACTTCAACGCGCCAGATACCGCACAAAGCCTAATGTCTTTACATAGCCCTTTCAATGTATGTGCAATCAAATTATTTTGTGAGAGAAATACAGGCAATCGTGTTTCACTGGGACAGGACACGTACTTACACAGCAAAATGTCATGATTGAATTGGGGTTCGATTCGTCACAATGTCTTCCGCCAGCTGTGACCTGACCAGTGAACCATATGTTGCAGCAATGTCTGTCTTCAAGCTTGGGAATTGCCAGAGTCATGGCGTGAGAAGCACAGTTGTCCTACCGGCACCTTCACCAATTCTGGTTCAGTTCAAATCTAGTTCAGTGGGTGCACACATACTGATTTTGTCTGAGCTGTGCCACAGCCATTCTGCAAAACCTTGCCCGCACGCAGTCTGTGCTTGACATGTCGTGCTTGCAGGTGGACCAGAAAGTCCTTACCTCTTCAGAACAAGGTGTTGACATGCACCTCACAGTCTATTCTGCCGGTGCACCCGTCCAGAATTAGGCAGCGTTTCAATAACATTGTCTGTATTGAATCCTTCACTAAAAACGTATTACTGTTGCAGGATATCCTCGTTATCCCGATACACGAGAATGCAGTCCACTGGTGCCTGCTTATTGTGCACATACCAAAAAGACAGATCTTGTACTGTGACAGGTGCGCACCTGGATCTAGAGGGAGGAACATCATCTGAGGGGCTTGACAATGGCGACACGTTCCCCAGACTTACCAGTGTATCATTTGAACTTTTGCAGTGTCTACGAAAATGCCGCATACTATGATGCTAGGCGAGCTAGGCGGCTGATCAAAGCCTTGTACTTGTGGCTTGTACTGGAAGCTGTGGACAAATGCTGCGAACAGAGAGTGCTGCGCAAGCCTGGGCCTTGTGGAACCCAAGGCTCTGACTCCATCTGCATGCATGGCATGGCATCCTCAATGGACAATTTCAAGTCGAGTATGCACTCTGCCACAATGGCGGACAAATCCGCAGATGAAGGTTACGAGCTTTCACTCCTCCTGTACATATGATAGGCAGTTCAATTCTTTTCCGCTTTCACTGTCACATTTAAATGTGTGTGGAGGACCGAATCTCAGGCTTAGATGTGCCCTGCGACACACAGGTTGTATTGAACAAGCTGTGGCAGCAGTTCAAGATCTGTCAATGAAGGATAAATTAAGTTTTTTTAGTGATGCGGGGATCGCTGATGTACCTGGTGAGCGCTGCGACAACGCCGGGTCGTGCTTTGACTGCTACGGATGGCATGCAGTGTTGGTCTCCAACCTTCCCGTGCAAAAGGACGATGCCAGTTGTGGAGTGTATATGGCCGCGTTTGCTGAGTTGATTTTGAGAGGTTTCGCGCCTCCCTATGAATTCAGCCAGACCCACATTGCAACGATGCGCTTGGGGATGGCAGCTATCATCAAAGGCCTGCCTAACAATGTGCATATAACGTTCGCATCATCCAAAGATCGGTGGGTGTGGGACACAGTTCGATGACTTATGTGTATCATAGGGGGATGTTCTGAATGGTTGAGCGACACCATGACAGTGCGATTTCGGTCTAAAACACCCCCTTGATCTGTTCTCGGTCTTGGTGTTTCATATTGGCCAAATCTGTAAAAGCGCAAACACTGGCAACGCATCTGGCTTCTTGTGTTGGATGATCCCATTTGCAGTCTTCAGCACTCTAGCCACAATACGATCTGACAGCCGGAATGGGCTGCTTTAAAGGGGTGCAGTGACCAAGCTGTTGCCAGGTGGAGCTGCAGCTAATCTTGGATAGCTTGTATAATGTCACACCAGACATGCTGTAGTCAGGTGAGAAAAACAAATTGTCCCATTGGCCAGGCCAGTGGTGCTTCACAGGATCGGGTTGCTGAGCTTGGCCATGCGCAGCTGCGTGGCATGTGGGTCATCATCAAGGTTCAGGTGTGTGCTGAATTTTGCTGAACTCATTGCTGAGCATAAGGTATCTGTGTCAAGACCATGGTTATGTACTGTCGCATTGGCAGGGCATATGTACATGCCAAATAGCCAAATTCTGCTGCAAGGCACAACATGAACACCTCGTCTGTGCCTTGCGCTATACCATACCAAATAGCTCGGGCAGCTCCAAACCTTGTAGTGAGCACATGCGCTGCGAATGTATGAGCAGTGCTTTCAATTCCAGCACCATGGCAGCCATCAAGCATGTGACCATTTCCGTTCTGTTCAACAGCATGGATGCAATACAGCAACAGATTCAGTGGGCAGTTTTTCATGTAATGTGACATTAAGTCGGAAATGGGATGCTTGCTGCATCGGTATTTTGCTGAGTCTCCTGAACAGAGCAACCTTTAGCATGGGCACATCGTATGCGTTGCTGCGGAAGAACTCTGCAAGAAACTAGAATGTAACGCTTCAGCGCAACCTCCACGGTTCATTCATTCAGTCTCCCAGCAGGCTTCTCCCAGCAGGCTTGTGCACACTGTCGATAAGACAACCATGTCTCGCGTGAAAGACGATAAACCTTGATGCCACTCTCACCTGCAAGCTTTGTGCTGCTCGCTGAGCATCACAGGATGGCATGCACCTGGAGCAGGATTCAGAGCATAGAGAACACCACACTGGCATCACCACGCATCCGCTACGAATATGTCCTGAAGAAATATGTTTGTGCACCACATCGTTTGCCGTTTGTTTAAGGAATTAAGTATGTTTTGAGGTGGCTGTCGATGGTGATTCCAGCATGGCGTGACAAGATGATTTGCTTTATGAAGGTACAACATCGACTATGAATAATGTTGCGCTTACGAGGGCGCGATCTTCAAAACAACTGATTGCTTGCATAGTGGACTGTGGCCCACATTGTAGCAACTTCACAACGCTGATACCGGTTTGCAGACACTGACAGAGTGCGACTTTTGGAAACCTGCCAGTTACAAGCTGAATTTAGCACGGGTGGTGCACAGAAGAGGTTCCCACATTTCTAACTGCTGGCATGCCTCACACCGATGCCAAACCGTGGCAATTTCTGCTTTTGCAGTCCTTGTGATCAACATCCAATTCATCTTGAACCGGTTTACTTGTGTCAAGCAGTCCAATATGGCAATGCTATGATCGACGTGTCCCTGTTCTAGAACTGAGTTTAATGCAGTCCGGACAATGCTCTCCAGCAGTCCAGGTGTCATGGCGCTCCCAAAAATTTTTGGAAGCATGTACGGCGTGATCAGATCTAAATATGCCGCTTGCGCTTGTATGCTCCCTTTGAACCCTCGCCATGTTGTCTCGAATTCAGCACTATTCACTGGCGCATTATGCGGTCTCATCTCCAAAGTAGGCACTGACGCTGGTGCAAGCTGTGACAATGGTTTTGAGCCCAGGATGGGCGCTTCTGGGTGCCCATTGGGACTCCCAGTGTCCACAACCGCTATTGCGTTAGTAATGGACTTATCTGGGATTTCGACCATTTCTTGTTGCCTGCACAAAATCCCGTCAAAGGGCTGCTGTATCGGCTCGCTATTGGCGCAGGCGTTGTTGAATTTCTCTGCTGGCAACAACGGCGCCGCCCCTGCCGCAACAGGCACCGGATGTACATCAACTGCCACCGATTTCTTTGCCCGCGGCATGTGTAAGCCCTGCGAAACAAGATAGTCTGGGAGTGCTTGCTTTAGCTCACTGCTGATTGTGCCGCTCTCAGGCGCCAACCGCAAAGCCGAATCCAAATCTTGCATGTACCCAAGCATGTCACCTTGAGCCTTTCGTGCCGAGGCACGACGCTGCCATGCCTTGAGATTCATGCTGCCCATTGCAAGAGCCTGCAGAGGAGTTACTCTGTAAGAAACAAAGGGGTATGCCATGAGATGTTAGGAGCAGGACGTGATGACGTACAGCATTGCAGTCCGCCTCAGCCAGTTTCCATTCCTTCAACTTCAAGCATGTGAGTGCTCTGTTCGCATGGGCAGCAGCAGTCGCCATTGAATCCAGCGATGTTGTATAGCACTCTTTAGCCTTTGCCAGATCCCCGAAATTATAGAATTCGTTCCCTTTCTTCTTCCAGAATTCTGCTTCTTGTGCTGGTGGGTGAGGTCGCCTAATACGCGCAGGCTGCACATGCAACCACGAGTTGCCCAACACAGTCTGGCATTTATGATCCGTATGTGATGCTACTGTCGTCGTTCTGTGAAGGCTGTGGCCTACAAGGCTCTGGGCAGCCACACCACAATTGAAGCTGCCTGAGGTGTATGTGTCACTCCGCGCGCAAGGGGTTCCGCATCAATCTCGGCCATCGCGGCATCGACATCAAACTTGTCCCAACGTTCTTTGAAGTGGTCGTATGTGTGTGCAGCTGCGGTGCTCGTATGTCCAGGTACAGTTGACCGATCGTTGCAAGGTCCACTTCCTGAACGCAGCGCGTTGTTTGTAAGCTGGAGCAATGATCCACAGATCAGCTTCCCGCAGCTAATGCCATGAGTGATGCACCCGCTCGCACTTCAGTGGCTGCATCGAGCTTGCGACATGCAGGCGTAGCTCCTGCAGAGCCAGTATTGGCAGACGCATCTCCGCTGGACTTCTTCCTTGATATTTCCTTAGCATTCATCTCCTCTCCCCAAGCAAACAAATCCTTAATTGAGTCTTGCATATCGGCCGTATTGTTCCGAACATTTCGTTGCAATTCCGTTGCACTGTCTAACTGGCTCATACGCATGATGACACAGTTGTATGCAGGGATGTGGGTGGGTCAAAGGCCTTGCACGCAGTTTATTAGACCCTGCGCGTGGTCGATTCTATCATACCTCGCTTTGAAATCGATATGTGGCACAATCTTGTTTGGCTTCGCGTTTGTGATGAACTACTCTGACCTCGTGGACTGCATTTTATTCCCGGCAGGCGAAGTTGGCTTGCGAGGTGTTCAGTGCTGTGGAACCTGCCGAGTTGTGGCGCCATGGCGCCTAGCGCGCATCATCTGCCGCGTGCCATTGCGCGCAATTGCGTCGTGATCACGCGTGACTGGGTGACTGAGGTTTCCTACCTGCACTCACGCCGTCAGTGGTACCTGCATGCTGACCTCGCTATGTCGACTCACCTGGAAATCCAGGTGTGGAACCAGAGGCTCCTCGGGGGAAACCGCTACACCGCAACGCCCCGCAGCCGCGCTGTTCGGGACTAACCTTCTAGAAATTCTGCATGTGCGCGTGGCAGCTCGGGGCTCCCGGCTGTGCATGCTCTCGTGATCGAGGAGCAGTGCAATTGCGCAACGCTTGGCTCGGGACCTGCTCAGTCGGAAGCTCCACCTACAGGGGCCCTGGTGATTGATGTTTGGTGCATTGCCATGAGTCGTGCCTCTGTGTTCTACCACCTTGTGGAGCATACATCTGTAACGTATCTCTTTTTTACCTACAGGGGCCCTAACCCCCCACGGGTGGAAGCACACTATCTGGCCCCAGGGCCCCAGCGTGGTGTGTGCGTGTCTGCTTTCGCGCTGGCGTTAGTTCGTTCTGGCATTTGCTCGTGCGGCGCGTGGCCTTGGTGCTTGCGGTGGCCGGTCTGTCTGTTTGCTTGTTGCCTGGTCTGCTGCCTCGGCGCTGCTGAGTCCTAGATCTATCACTGTGTACAACACTACCTGGCCCCAGGTAGTTGGCGGGTGGGGAAAAATCACCGGAAATGCCAGTGCACACCCGTGAGAGGTCAGATGGTGGCCATCTGCTCGAGTGCAGGATGCAAATGCGACCAGACCAGCGTGCAGGCAGTGTGAGTCTGTACTAGCTGTGCACGCAGGTCAGATCGAGTGCATGCATGTGTTACACGGACATGAAAGCAAGAGCCCGGCAGCGCATGCACTGTTACATCGAGGGGCTCCGATCCAGTGCACCAAGCGAACGTACAACTAGAGTCTAGACTCACATGCTACCCAGCAGATGCAGGCCGGCCAGGCGATCACCTGGCACAAACTGCGCACCCGTGAGCCGCGCTACCCTGGACATGGTCTTTCTGATCAGGCAGCGCATGCATGTGTGTGTGGCATGGCGTGTTCGTGACCTCAGGAGACCCATGCATTACATGCTGTAAAACGATCCACATCCGGATGCTTGCCTCGTGGCTACATGGTCGCATATCCTGTTTGCCACTATCAAGGCCTTGCAAGGCTGTCTCCATATGCGGCATTCAACTTGAATCCAAGTGGTAAATACAAAAAGTTTCGCTGTGTCATCACAATCATCATTATTTGTAAAGCATGGGGGAGATTTCGTTTGCTTGTCGCAGGGTTTCGCGTGCGCGACAATCTTCCAACGCAGCGATCAATCAAAAAGTGTCAGCGCAGCCCGTAGAGAACGGCATGATGTCAATATCAAGTCTGCTTGTGCTATCTAGCGCGCAATATCAACTTCCCAGGCGCATCAAGTGTAGCTCGGAGAATCCGGGAGAAAATAGAACGCGGTCACAACGGCCGGCGAGATCGATAACTCTGTTGGGATCGGCCCTGATCAGTGCTGCAATTGTTTCCGGCCGCGCTTATGCAGCAGAACCTGTGGCTAAGCCTGACAATGGTTGGCTGTCGCCAATTGTTGACAGCCTGGATTCCATCCTGGGCAACATCGAATCATTCTATCAAGGGCTAGGGCTGCCGTACGCATACGGTTGGTCTATAATATCCCTAACACTTTTTGTGAAGGTTTTGACGTTACCCCTCACCAAAAAACAAGTCGAGTCGGCCATGTCTGTGCAAGCCCTGAAGCCAAGGATAGACATAATCAAAGAGCGATATGGAGATGACAAGGAGAAGATTCAAAAGGAGACCTCTCGTCTTTATGAGCAAGCCAATGTCAATCCCTTAGCTGGTTGCCTGCCATCTCTTCTGCAGCTGCCCATTTACATTGGCCTCTTCAGATCTCTGAATAATATCGCAATGTCTGGCTCGCTTGATAACGAAGGTTTCTTTTGGATACCTTCGCTTGCAGGTATGGTCCTTCTTGAAGTTTTTTCAATTGTTCCATTTATGTGCAATGCCATGCAGCAGACAGTAACATGCCAAATGCTCAGGTCCAACGGCTGGATCACCAGATGGCGGAACATCATGGTTGCTTCCATTCGTCCATGGCGCTCCCCCAATCGGATGGCCAGAGGCCAGCCTTTACCTGGTTCTACCAGTGCTCCTGCTTGCAGCACAGTATGCATCAAGTGCAATTATATCTCCTGTGGACCCAAATGATGAAAATGCCAACACACAACGAATTCTGATATATATCCTACCATTGACCATTGGCTGGTTCTCCTTGAATGTGCCATCAGGCCTGAGCTTGTACTACTTCTCCAATTCCATTTTTACGTCTGCGCAGCAGGTGTGAATCTCGTCCGCATTTGCATCAAAAGTATACAAGGCAAAACGTCTCCCAGTGCACTGCAGTGCTATCCTTGCAACTCCATGAACGTCAATCCTTGCTGATTTCAGGAGGCTATAGCAGTACTCAGCTTCAATAGACACAAAGCGATCATCTGCAGATATACTTTAGAAAGTTAGGTGGTGTTCAAGTCGATACACCCGACCTTGGACCCGTCACCAAGCTTGGCATGGGTCGGAGGCAAGGCTCAGTCGTAACACCACCCAAAGCTGCAGCAGCGCTGCCAGAGCTCGATGGCAATGCAGCACTTGCTGCTGAGATGGGCATGCCAAGCATGCCTGCTGCACCTGCGATTCAGGCGAGTCGAGGTGATGATGCGACAGTGTCACCTAGCAACGGGGATGACACCAGGCATGCCGCAGCAGGTGCTGTGAATAATGGCTCAGGGCATACCGCTGCACAGGACACACAGCCAGATACAGAAGGCATTGTAGGAGGCTTGATGGTGGTTGAGGCTGACATGGAAGGGGTTGCGGCAGAAGAGCTCGAGTACCTCATGAAGCGATGCAAGAGGCCAAAACAAACAGTTTGAACACATTTGTTCCATTAAGATTCGGCTGATTCAAATATTGATGTTGTTTTTGACAAGTTGCAGCTGAGTATGTACGTGTAATCATACATATGCTGGTCTGCTGGCTTCTGACCAGCTGCTGTCTTGATGCACTGACAATAATATTATAAAATGATCTGCACGTGCTCGATTTGCAGCTGCCAAATTGAACCATTAGGTGAGTGATATGTAACACGGAATGATCTATGACGACAACATTGTTACTTCACTCTGCCGCCATGGTGACTGCTTGTCCACGAGAAGATATGCCTGGAACGTAAGCATGGGCCTACAGTTCACATGGACTGACTGGCCTGATGCTCTAACAGCTGTCACTCCCTGGGGCGGCAGGTGGGAGATTGCATCGGTGACGCTTTGCCGCGCCGCGGCTGTGGACAAGTGCACCAGCACTCTAGCCTAGGCCTACCCGCACTCAGCGTTGTAAACCTCTCAACGTCTTGCTTGGAATCTTGCTCACCCGCATCTATGACTTCGAATGCTGCCACGTCAGCTGCTTGGCTTCCACCCTTGACTCAAATTGCGAAGTATAGGCCTTGCCGGAACGGTGCTGGAGGCAGATACGGTCAACAGTGTGGCAGAGCCGGAAGAAAGCGAAAATGAAGTGGTCTTACCTGGGGCTGCTGTCAATTACACTCGTGTTGCTGCTCCTTGTCCGCCTGAAGGGGATGGTGGGTGGGTGCGATTCGTTGCTTCACAGTCCTTGCCTGTGAATGACAATTTGAAATGCAGAGTAGAACACGACACAGCCAACAGCAGCGAATGCGAGCTACGCCTGGCAGTACAGAAGTTGTTGTACAGACTGCTGCTAGAAGTCGCATGCGCTGCCTGGGCCCTGGGCACGAGTGCTGCACTCATGTCGAGTGCTCAGACGCCCCTGTCACCACCTGCGTGGTGACATGGCCACCCACTGCGATGCATTGCACCATTTGCTGCGTCCTCAAAGTGAAGTAAGCCCTGATATCAAAGCATCGAATCGGCTGACACTGGTGTTGGGCATGGAAGCGGGGGCCTAACTGCAACCTCTACACCTCTGGGTGCATGCACTCGCAGCTTCACATTACCAAGTATTCCTCCGGAAACTACACTGACCCAACCCGGCATTCCACTAATTGTCACATCCGCAAGCGTGGTTGTGAATCCAGCAGACTCCAACTGAATTTCCCGAGCCAGCCGTAGGCCTCCCCGCACTGCCACACTCATACTGCCAAAGACGCTGTCATCTTCAGAGCCATCGCTGATGATTGTCAGGACCTCGTCATCTTGCACCAGTCGGCATGCATACACCTGCAAGGCAGCTCTCTTGTACCACAACAGGTGAATCAGGTAAACAACGGTTCACCCTATCTGATTTTCGCAAACAGCACACAGTCACAAAAGCTGCACATGGACTCATCGCTCCAGGCACAGGTAGCACCTGCACCAATAATCAAATCAACGTTGAGCACACACCTGCATAGCACCGGTGCCAAAAAACACAAGCATCGTGTCAGGAGGGGCTTCCAGAAGGTCTATGCGCAAGACTGCTCCCCAGAAGTATGTTGCGCTTGGCTCCGCAGACGCATGCTGCTCAGCCACTACCTCAGGAGATGCAGCCACGTACGGCCGCAACTTTCGCTTGGGATGGATGGCCTTCAGCTCTGGTGGCGTCAAGATGTGCAAACATCGATGGTGTAAGTGCAGACCTGCATCAATCAAATAGCTGCGTGTTGCTACTGTTCTGCAACACCACGCGCGCGCTGAACATAATCCTTTACATTACGACATTACACTTGGACGTAAAGGCTCGCCACCGGTGCAGCACCTGGCGTGTCATACAGAGTGCCGCCTGAAGAGAATGCTCCAAGTCGTACGAATCCCAATGTAGTCCCTGGCATTGCGCTCTCCACTGGCAGACGCCGACCAACCTGTGTGGCCCTGGAATCAAAGTGCCGTGATGTCATATTGGCCATCTCCTTCAGCATCCGTCGGACAAACGCTGACTTGCCAACGTTAGCAGCACCCACAATGTACACATCGCGTCCCAGCCTCTGTGACAGGATGCTGGCACAAGCTTGATCAAATCCTTCCCCTGCAAGAAGGCAGGCCACTGGCATGAGCGGCCATAAATCTTGCTTGTCATCATCTGGAGCAAGGAACAAGCACATACCTGTCTTGTTGCTCACAAGGTGCACACCCAAGCAGTTGAGCTTCTTAAAGGAAATGAACTCTTCAAGCCACCTCCAGACTTGAGCGGTGTCCGTGCCTTTGGGCAGAAGGTCAACTTTTGTGGCTACCACAATGACAGGGTTGGATCCGATTAGGCTGCGTATTCGCGAGAGGAAGCTGCCAGATGTGTCGAGAATGTCCATGACCATCACACACATAGATTTTGATGTTCGTATCACCTGTGAAATAACTGTAAGTTTGTTAGAACTCTGGCACAATTGTCCACCAAATCACATGATCGGTCGATGATCACTGTTTCAAGCAGCTCCTCAGAGTGGCATAGCATCTGTGCACATGCATACCTTCAGCTGTTCACGAAGCTGCTGTGGGGTGATCAATGGCTCCCCTTTGAAGATGAATTCCTCGCTATCCTCATCACGGCTCGACGATGATGTGTCAACCGATTTGCTTGATCGGTCTAGCAGGCGCTCCTGCTGCTGGCTGAAGTCGATCACAGCTGGCACCATCTTGCCATGGGTCAGCGCTTGGCATCTGTGGATTTAACACGACATAAGAACGCAATGGCTTACACACCTTGGTCTGCCGATTTGCCGTGCCAAGATTTGAATGCGACACAATGACTGGATGGACCCCTGCTGCAGAGGTTCGCCAATACATCAACCAACAACGGCAGCATACCTGGCGCACAATATGGTATGCTGCTGCTTGTGCTTCTGTTTCTTGGTGTATTCACCTTCATCTACAAATCCAGGGTGCGCGGGGTCCTGAAATTGAAGCTGCACTCCGCAACCATAACAACTGCCAACAGGCTTGAGCTGCAGAGCAGCCGAATTTGGGCGCTCGTCGAAAAGGCCCTCAAGACCCAGATCATCGCTATCTAGACTGTCAAAAATTTTTTGCCAGTCTGGTTCCAGATCCTCATTTCGAGTCGCGCAAGCAGGGACTCGTCGCCGTAGTGAATAATGACTGCGGGATGTCAGATACGATACATGCACGACACGTGCCATGTCACAGCTACATCAAGAAGCAACTCGCGCTAAGAACACATTTACTCATTGGTGCGCGATCACATCCGTCAGTGAGCGAGAATAGCTGTCTTGCTCATTCACGTGCAGTGGGACAACGGCACGAGCTGTCTCAATGAAACGCATGCCACAAGCGCCGATCAGAGGCTGGAATACCTTATAGCACCATATACCTTAGTATGGTGCTTTCATGGAGGCTATCATAACATTGCCAGCCCAAACATCTACTTACCGATATTGGCGAGGTACATCGATCGCGCATGCATGCGATGTAGCCTGTGCACCGCGGCCGCGCGCGGCGGGGGGCGCAGCGGGGAGGCGAGGCGAACTGGTCCGGCATGCCCGAGCTCGGCTGAGCGACAGGTGCTACATGAGCCTTTGAAATTCCCGAGGTTGGAGCAACTGCCCGAACCCCCATTGACCAAACCACAAGGCAAGGTTTCGTACTCATGTTCTTTCCCTGCTTCATTTGCACATGATTGTGGCGCGTTGACTCAATCGGCCTTGCTGTCGGAAGACCTTGCCACCTCCAAGCTCCACCGTGCCATTACAAGAGATACTCTGTAGATTCTGTCGAGTAACACCAGACCTCATGACCGAAGGCGCAAGTAATTGCAAGGTGGTGGGAGTGAAGAATGACACAACAGTTAACCAGCCTTGGATTGAGAAGTACAGACCTCAGACACTGGATGAAGTAGCCGCAAACAAAGAAATCGTTTGTACAATTAAACGGCTCACGGATGAGAATCGACTTCCACATCTTTTGCTTTACGGTCCACCAGGTTTGAATCAGTGCTCATCATGACCCCAGCTACATATAGTGTCCGATATAAGGCAAGGCCCGCCCCATGTCTTGTAGGCACCGGTAAAACCTCAACAGTCCTTGCTATTGCCAGGCAGTTGTATGGAAAGAACATGCAAAAGATGACCTTGGAGCTAAATGCATCAGATGACCGTGGGATTTCCGTTGTTCGACAAGAGATTCAAGACTTCGCTTCCACAAAAAGCGTTTTCTCATCAACCTTCAAGCTTATTGTGCTTGATGAATGCGATGCGATGACAAAAGACGCGCAGTTTGCTCTCCGTCGAGTGATTGAGAAGTATGCCAGGTATGATGCAGCGCAATCGGCACTGGCAGACAATGATGGGTATTGAGATCTCCAGTCTGCCGTCTGACCTGCGCATCTGCTGGATCTCACATCCAGTGGCCATTATCCGATCAGGTTTGGCACTGATGCTATATCATGTGGGGCTGATCATTGGGCGTTGCTGTACAGGAATGCAAGATTCTGTCTCATTTGCAATTATGTCAACAAAATAATCCCAGCATTGCAGTCACGGTGTACACGATTCAGATTTCCTCCCTTGCCGGAGCAATTTGTGAAAACACGTCTGGAAGAGATCTGCCAAGCGGAACGTGTTCAAGTGTGACCTGCCCACAGCGCTTGTTGTTCAATTCAGGCCACTTGCAGACTAATTTGCAGTTTGTCGTCACTGTGACACACACGCTCTTTTGAACATGTGCAATCAGAGGCATGATTAGACGCTTATATACGGATGAGCAACGAGCTGCTGCATTCCCAGCGGCATGACGTGTTTGACATCTGTTACTGTGCAGTCAGATGACAATGGGCTGGAGGCGGTGTGCCATCTGGGAAAAGGAGACATGAGGCAGACACTGAACATCCTGCAGTCAGTCGTGTTGGCCCATGGACATGTTTCCCAAGAGTTTGCATATCTCTGCACGGGAAATCCACCACCTGAGACGATCGAAGCAATCTTCGGTGTCCTCTTACAGCAAGACATCAAGTCTGCATTTTACAACCTTCAAAACCTGCAGGTCTGCCATCCATACTCAAGTATTATTGCCAGAATAAAGCTGATGTGTAACTATTCCTGATTGCGCCTATGTAGTCGCGCGTGCTTTCGAAGCCTAAACAATATCTACGTCATGCAGAGGGAGTTGGGATTTGCACTTGTAGATATTCTGCGAGAATTGCATCCTTTTTTGTTCTCCATGGAGCTCCCGGCTCCAATTTTGCGGGACCTCACAGCAAAGCTGGCAGACATTGAGCTCAACCTCTCAGTTGGTACCAATGCAAAGCTTCAGACTGCTGCAGTTGTTGGTGCCTTTACAACAGCTCGTTTGGCGATGGTCAAGGCGGGATGAGAATGCTGCATACGCTGACTGCGTTCTAAATGGTCATGTTGTATGCATGCCATCCCAGGATCCTTTCGAGCCTGAGACACAGCCTGTTGAGGTCAGCCGGCGCCAGACTGAGACATATGTCACGGTTCCTAGTAAGAACTACTTTGCTTACGGCTTGCCCATATTGCTTGTGAACACTGCGGCATGTTGACAGACAACCTGAAATACAATGCCTTGGCTCAACTCTGATGAGCGGGCTCAGTACCATCTTGCACAGATAGAGCAATAGCATATGCATCCTTCTTGCGCATGGTGAATTCAAAGGCAAGCATCTTGGAAGCTTCGCTTGTACTGTGGCCATCTGCCAACAGCTGTGCCATGCGGTCTACCCTGCTTATCTGCATTCAATGTAACACGGAATTGATGGGGCATTGCTTTGCCTCCAGGGTACCATTCTGCCACCATGGTGCAGCAGCAGCTAGCTGCTGCTGGCATGATGAATGTCTGGTAGTGACCAGAGGCGCACCTGTGGCATTCTACATTCAGCAAGGATCTCATCACACGAACCCTCCACCAGCAATGTCACTTCCCCTTTCACGGCTCCATCAGCAAGTTGTGCCATAACGCTTTCAATTGTGCCTCGAATGAACTGCTCAAACTTCTTCGTGACTTCCCTTGCTATGCAACACTTCCTCTCCCCTCCGAGGACGTCTCGTATGTCAGCCATGGTCGCATGCAGCTTATGTGGCGGAACATAGAAAATCATTGTCTCCTGCGCGCATTGTCTCACTGCGACCATCGTGCGCCAAGCCTTGAACCCCATGTCACATGTCGCATGTTCACAAAAATTGGATTACAATGATGTGGGGCACAAGCACGGTACATCTTGGATACACATGGTTGAGTCACGCCGACAATCTAGCATGAAGGTGAATACGCCACCATTGCTCTTTCGCGCAGTTTGGCAAGCTCCCTCCTGCGTGGGCCAGGCTTGGGAGGCAGAAAGCCAATGAAAATGAATCCACTTGTTGAGAGGCCGCTTGCAATCACCCCGGACACCACCTGTAGCGCATTGCCGTTCCTGGCCATTTGCAAATCCCCGGACAGCTACCTGAGCGGAACCTGACGTACCGCACTTGGCCCAGGGATCGGCACAACATTGTACCCAGCTGCAACAGTTTCAGCAACGGTGATTGAGCCTGGATCGGAGATGCCAGGTGTGCCTGCGTCACTCACTAATGCAACAGCTTGACCCTGCTGCAAAAGACTGACCACCTCAGCACTCCGTTTGGCTTCGTTATGTTGGTGCAATGATTGGAGCGCAGTCGATATGTCAAAGTTTGTAAGAAGTCTGCGTGTGTGCCTGCAGTCTTCGCAGAAGATGACATCTGCCGTCCGCAACACTCGAAGTGCTCTGCACGGACATGCCAAGCCATTGCTCGAGAAGTGGACCCCGACCTCATACAGAAGATCTTAAGATATACCTATCATTGAAGCTTCACAAATGTGCCGTGTGATGGCCAGTGCACCTGCTACCATGACCCCAGCCCTCCCCACTGCGCCTCGGCTACCCAATGTGCATGACGGCGAGTCAGCCTGTCAAGATCACAGCACCCGTCCAGTCCGCACCTAAGAGTGATGTCTTCGAGATTTCCGATGGGTGTGGCGACAAGGTAGAGAGCAGATGGCAACCTGGTCGAGCAAGCTGCCTCTGCAGCTTTGCAACGATGGCCCGCGAAGTGTGTCCGCCTTTCGGCTTGCAGTATGCCAACACGGCTGTGTGAACGCAGCAGCGGGAGCAACGGCGATTGCATGCACATAATACCCCTGGTCGTTGCCTTCATGGTCACGCACGGTTGCCAGAAACATCTCGGGAAAACAGCTCGAGAAGACGTTGAGACCAACTCAGCGTTATGGAGTGATCTCGCTATGCAACGCGTAACACAACCACGTCACCTTCTTCGCTGTGTTTGCCAACAGTTCAAGTTCAAGAGGTGGCCCACCGTGAAAAAACTGGCAGCGCACACGGACCTGACGCGTTCATTACGCCACGTGATGCTACATGCAGCTGAGAACTGGGAGTCATGTGTTACACGGAGATGAACGCAATAGCCCGGCAGCGAGGGCAATAGAAGGAAAGTAGACGGCCAAAACCCCCCCAAGGTAGACACCAGCAAAAAGCAATCACTGTCCGAGGTGAAAAGCCACAACGAACCGACACAGCCGACACAACCACACCCACGCACCCACACGCATGCGCACTCCCGCACCCCTCCACCACGGCACCCGCGCCACAACCGCACACAGCAACCACCACCACCGCACTACTGCCCACCCCAACAAAACCAGCCACCACCGACCCCCCAACAGCAGCACCCCCACTCCATCCGGCCCCACTGGAGCATTCCATCACGGGCCCCCCGCACAAGAGAGCCTGGGGGCTCACGCCCCCGACAGTGCAAGGCGTACCAGCCCTCCCCCTCCGGCCGCCCGGCAGGAGCCCGAGGGCGGGGCGCGAAGGGCACTGGCGGCGCTGCATCACTCCCCCCAACGCTGCACTCCCCCCAACGCACACTGGGAGTCATGTCCGTCATGTCCAACTGGGAGTCATGTCCCGCAGCAGGCGCCATCACCAACACATCACAATAAAAATGGCAACAACAAAGGATACAGTCGAATTTTCGCATGCGCGACATCGCGTTGGCTGACGGTTCGCGCTCGCACAGGCCTGGCCCGCGACAATGCACAGCCTGCGAAGGAGCTGGATAGCACTTGGCGTGTGGACGATTACATCAACATAGACACAAGCACATGTACAGCTCACTGTAGCTCATCAGAGCGCGGTGCTAAGTCCATGGTTTGGAAACGAGTCTCGTCGAAGAAAGTGGCACTGATTAACTTCTGATCGAAGTACCGCCCATTCAACGCAGCGATGGCTTGTTGAGCTTGCTGGACTCCGTCCATTTCAACAAAGATTCTGACCTGTATTCACCAAAATCAAAGCTTTAATTCATAAACCAAAATGGTGCTGTATCTGATAGTGTTGCTGCCGTGATTCATTGAAGCCTGGTGAACGATCTTGGCCACACACAGGCCACACAGGAGAACATCCCACACCGCTTGGTCCTTAGCAATTACGCCGCTCACTTGGAAGATCATCACCCGCAGCACGTCCCCAAATTTAGATACTTCCTCTGCTACTTCATCCTCCAGTCCTTCATCCACCTCTCCAGGGCCAACCATGTTTCTGAGCAACAGGACCCTCGATGGATTGCCAGGCGGCTGCAAATTTCAAACCAAGATCAGCAGCTGTAAGGGTAGGCTCTGAACATTTCAGCCAGATGTGGCATGCGAATAAGCGGAGCAGTAATCTCAATTGGCAATTGATCATGACTGTACCCGTCATGATCAATTCCGCAAAGTCTGCTGACCGGCTTGGCCGTTCGGTCGATGCAGACCCTTATGCTGCAGCCCTGGCAACAAACCGTGCCCAAAAGTGACTGCAGCATAGCTGATGTGACCTCGGGCGCAAAAACATGGTGCGCACCAATGCAGGGCGCCCTGCTATGGGCTGAGCATTCACAATTACACCTGTGCGGGCGTCTGTCTTTTGCAAGATTATGGGGGCAGAAATACCCTGGCGCTCCTTGCCGAGCCCCTCTCCTTCACTCCATCCCATGCTCTTCATCAGCTTGACCGCCACTGACATGCCACCAGACCCCGCCGCTGCAAACCAGTTTCGCCTGATAAATGACACATGCATCAGAGGTTGCTTGCAGCCCAGACATCGAGCGCTTGGCTGCCTGAAGGTTGGGACCCTAGTAATGCAAATGGGTTGCACAGACCTTTTGACAGCGCATGCAGAATTGTGGGCATATCGCAGAAATCGTGCAATGATAAAAGCAGCACTTCGCGAACATGTGATGCACGCCCATATGCCTATCACTACTGCAGACACTAGTCAAGGGGACATACATTGGCCCCCAGACTCCCCAGATACTGCGGAGGATCCCAGACCAAGGGTCATGGCAGCTTCTGAGCTATCAAAGGCTGCATGATGTAATCTATCATGCGCTTGAGACGGATTGCCGTTGTCCAAGGCTATCTGGGGATCCTGCACGAGAGTGCAGCTCTCAACCAACTCCTAACCCTTATGCTGGCCGTCAAATAACGGCACAGTCACCAGCCTTCCTACCGAATTTGCCACCCAATAGCGCTGATCGTGTTTGTACATATGAGTAGCAACTTTCACCGAATGACCATACCGTGCTGCGGTCTTGGGCCGCTCTGCGCGCTTCCCGCTCTGCTTCCAGCACGGCCTCTTGCTGGGCTTGCTTAGCTTTATCATACTCGTTGGGCACGGCGGGATCATACTCATCTTCAGGCGCAGCAGGTCATGGGAATGCTGATCGTGCTCAAGGGCAAACGTGCATGCGGTGTGACGATGCCACAGAAGAGTGCAGAGTACCTTCGATCGGGCCGAAAGCAGCAAACAGGCCATGAGCTGCAGAAGAAACTAATTCAGACTTGCTTGTTGAATCGTCATCTGCTTTGCGCTTCTTGCTACGGAGGATTGAGGGAGGAGGCGCCATAGAAGATTTTTTCAGAATACTTCTGGCCTGTGGAACCACGGGTACCTCTGCCTGCGTATTTAGCTGGCCAGGATTCCTTGCGGACGGAAGATCGCCGAACAATGACATGATGTGGATGATAATTACACAAACCCTGCTCCGCCAGCAGTTTACCGCAGGCTTGTCCTGCGACGCTTCAACGAGATTGAGCTGTATGCCTGGGATTCTTTCATCACAGGCTGCCCCAAAACGCAAAACACCTTCGTGCCTACTCTGGTGTAGGATCGTTGTTGCTTTGGGTGCGTTGCGCTGGCAGACACCAACAAGCGCACATGCATGCCAACGAAATGCGCATATATGTGTATGCTAGTGCACGCCCGATCATGCGTTCAGCACTGTCATGCACAATTTTCGGCACATGTGCCACTCAGTCAATGCTGCAGACTGGCGGTCTGGCATGCAACAGTGTTGTTCCAGGCATGCGTTCCTGCAGCGGTGAGGCTACTGCGTACACCTGCACCGGTTGCACGACAGCCCCACAGTCCCAGCAGCAGCAAGGGTCGACAACCTGGTCTGCTGCTGTCCCTTGGGTCATGTGTGTTCTATCAAGCATCTGAGACATCGGTAGATCACATACGCGCAAACGTGCACCAGGGAGCAACCATCCCACGATCTTCATTTTGTAAATCATGGATCTCAACTTTGATGATGAAGACTTCAGAGAACGAGTGCGGCAGATGCTGCGTGGCCGCGCTCCTGGCCAGTTCAGGTTCTGCGATGACAGCGACTCGGAGGTATGCAACCGAACCCACCAATTTCATGTGCGCTACGCGCCGAAAAGACACCTGCAAATCAATAGGCTCGACCTGTACTTCATCGTCTCTCCGTGCATGATCTGGACAACACCGGCGTGTCGATTTCAGCGCCAATTGGCCCCGTCACAGCGCATGGCTTTCTTGGCACTGGGGGCCGAAGCACGTCAAGTCAATATGTGATCATATATCGTGCCTTATAGAGCTCATTTGAGTTCATGACTTGCATGTTGCGCGTCGCCAACAGATATTGAGCTGTTTGAACGGATATCCAGAACCCCACTGAAGCGCCACAGCTTCCGCCAAGGGTGCTGAGTGCCATGAAGAGCTCAAATATGATTGAGTATGGCCGTCTGGCATCGACTGAAGATCATCCAGATCAAGGAGTTGGTGCGCTGTCGCGAACTCATGCCCACCACCTCTCGACTTTGCAGGCCATGAACACGATTATACACAGATGCAGTGTGCTACACATTAAGCTTCTACAGTGTTTGGGAAAACGCTGTATTGCTTGTGAGCTGAGTTAGACAGTATGCAGAAATGACTGTGAAAGACGACGGCAACTTCTGGTCCAGCACAGGGAGCCCTCATGATGTCGGGGAAGAGTTCCTACTATACAAACTCAAGTATCCATTTTCACTGGTCAGAGCTGTTGAGGTTCAGGTTTACAGGGCAGCATTCCAGGGAGGGTGCGCATGCCTCCCATGTCCCTGGTGGGTTGTGCCCGCTCGTGCACCACCGTTTACATTTGCAGGGGTCCCATATATCCAGCCAAGCAATTGTTGGTCGAAGTTGGCCATAGCCCTAGCACTATGCGTGCTGTGGGTGGTCCGTACACCATGGCTTGCACGGACACACCTCAAACTTTTCTCCTTCCGCCAAACCTGGACAATGCCGCAGTAGGTGGGATGTCTTGGCATGCATGCATTCTGCCCTTGGGTGCTGCTGAATATTGATTCGAGCCCGCAAAAGTGGTGACATCAAACACTTGTAGGGAGCTTTCTTGCTATCCGATTCCGTGGCAAGTACCAGAAGCAGCACTTTGGTACGGATTCTATCCAATGGCACAATTTGTTTAATGCGCAGCACATCCTATGTCCTGGGTTCGGCTCATGGGCGCGGGGAGGGCGGCTGGGGTTGACCTTTGCATACCACATGGGCCTGTTTGTCGACGCGTCTTGTGATGCCCTTGCTGTGCTTCTGCACTGAGGCAAAGCGTCGCCGCTATCCTACACTCATTGATTACACGTGACTGGGCTCGACCACTGCTCTCGTTCTGCGATGATGCACCTGGGGAGTCACATCCCCAGAGTCACTGTAGCAAGCACGTGTGCCATAACACGCGCAACACGGGTCACCTAGTCCACTTTCAGCCGGCATGAGGCTGGTCGTGTCACATTGCCACCTGTGCTGTAGATGACTCCTTCTATCTGTCGATGCGATATGTCCGAGTCCTGGGAAGCCAGTGTTCGCACAATGATGGACTTGCAATGAAACAGTGGATCGCCAACCCCCTGCCTCCACCGGATGCATTGGGCCCCACTTGCGCACCTCCCTCCCTGAGCGCGGCCTTGGATTCGATCTTGGGGACTCCCAATTCGATGGCATGCACGCAGCAGCCGGTACATATGCCGCAGGACGCTAGCACATGTGTGATCGAGATGCCAAAATGGGCCCAGCGTGACATCGCGCGCTCGCTATATCAAATGAGCGAGTACGACGGACGCACTGGTGGAGGCAAGAAGCCGTGTAATGACAGAAAAGATCACAGAGCGAGCTGTAGTGACAGGGCATCTGGTCATGCATGGCCATGGGCGACTTCTGGCATGCCAGACAATACAGACTCTAGCGCAGAACGGTATTCAGCAGGGACAGCAGGACCTTCGCCAGGCACATCTCATTGTTCCTCAGGAAACCCACCTCACGCATGGAGCTTGCGATGTGAAGCGGCGAATTGCCCCACCCTTCGCGGCTATAATTGGCAACAGCCGCGGCGACCTGCAAGTGCAGGCGTGCTAGAGCGCATGCTCATGCGCGGATTGCCACAACAATGCCGTCCAAGTTCCAGTGCTGGCACGCCTTCTTGTACAGTAGATGACTCTAAGGTGTGATACAATGAATCTCCAGCACACTTTTGTGCACATTTGCTGTGGTGCTGCCAACAGTAACTTCCACAGCAGGCCTTGCAATGGCAGACACAGATCGCAACTGGCCTGTACATGCGTCATCAAGATTGCCTAAAGTGCATGTCAATGTGCACATGATATCAATGTGAATATGATTGATCGTAGTGCTACACGATGAGCCTTATAATGTGCAGAAGTATAGTTTGCCGCCTATTGAGCCACTGCGCACAACGGAGGCGGAGACGGGACCATCATGTCGACTTCTGCCATCAGGTTCATTGCGTCAAGGTCCATTACAGCACAGTGTTGATGAGCATGGCTTTTTGAGGTGTGCTCCTTTCACTGATCGGAATCACGCATGTGAGGTCCATTTCGAAGTAGAGTGTAGGTGCATCTTGCTCAGAGATTCAATGGTTTGTGATCCAATACCGAATGCATTCCGTGCCAAGCGGGCACTGCAAAGACCGCCGTCGGCATTTACAACGCACCTGTCCTCAATCGACCGCATCCTTTGCAGCCGTGTCCCACCAACCTCCTTCAAGTTTTACAGGCTGGCAATGTGTAGGTGTGTCATCTGGGAGAGGAATATTGAAGCATCTGCAGCCCATCTGCGTTGTGAAGGCGCAGATGACAGTGAGGTGGATGCCTCACTTGCTGCAGCTGCCCCACGGTCACGACCGCCGCATGTGTCGCTCCTGCTTTGCAATCAGGTACCATCATCAACTGCAGAAGGCATACAGCTAGTGGGTGCACGTAAACGTGCGGCGTCGAGTGTGGGAGTTGGATCACCACTCAAGGCAGCTCGTGAAAGCAACGGCAACAGTGGAAAACCCACCGCATCTGACATTCATAGCATTCTTTTCGGACAAGTGCAATCCGTGCAGTTTGTAGTGCCACTAAATTGATGCGCTATCTGCTGTGTTGGTCAGTGAAGTGATAACAGTTTTGCCAGGTACATATCGACACTTGACACCTCGCCAACAAGAGCCTCATGCATGACGAAAACCTAGCAGATAGAGCCCATGTAGATGCAGTACCTCTGCATGAACACCAGTGCAATATTGATCAAGTAACAACCGTAATACATGCCTACATGTCATGCATAGCTGGGAAATACTCTGGCAGGTTCGTGTGTCTGTTGCAGTACATGTGCAACACCGAGTAGCTGTGCCTCGCTGAGATGTCTCCCTATGAGCTGCATGCCGACAGGCAGTTTGACATCACTTTCTTGATGGAATCCACAATTCAGTGCGACTGCTGGAAGGCCTGCCAAATTCAAGTTGACAGTCATCTGATCGCCAAGATACATTGCTAACGGGTCTTCTGTCTTCTCCCCAAATCGGTAAGCAGGCGTTGCTGCCACTGGTGCCAGCAAGACGTCATAGTCACAGAATGCACGATCGAAATCTTGGCGAACTAGTGTTCTGACCTGCACAAGAATTGTGCATTTGCCATGGCCATACGCAAAACGCATGACCTGGGTAGACTGTGCAGGATATCTGTGAGGAAGTTGCGATAAAATGCTGGGTTGCAATGGTTGGTGGTACATGCCGTATCGTGGCATGTGATGATCAGTTTCGCGGGCATGGCAGTGGGCCACTTGTGATGACAGATCCCAACGAATTTCACATGCATGTTTTGTATTCATAATGCTCAGATCTGACGGGCCGGCGATGCTGCGACTGCGCAGCACACCACACAGAGATACTGCCAGCATTGTTGGCCTACATTTGCAGCATGCAGGCAGCCCCCACACCACCTCTGGCACCCAATGAGGTTGATGAGTGTATCAATGCGAGGCATACTTAGATAGCCAACTGCAAAGCTGGACTGGGTGCTGGTCATTGTAACTATATCACGGGCATCCCCCTGCACCGTGAAGGCGCAGCTCCACTCCCAAAGCAGATGCTTCCCTGAAACAACCAGACAATCCATTGCCAGACTGAGCGAGCTATGTCATGCTTCTAAGGCGACCTATGGCTGACCATGGTCAGAATAGTCCAGAATAGTCTGTTGGCTAGTGTCATGCCAATCTGTGACTCCGCCAGTGTGATAGCCTGAGGGATTGGAAAAGTGAAGTGGACACGATCATTTTGCAGGCGGTAAGGTTGACTTTGCTTGCATCTGAATTCCATTGGAACATTTGCTGAAGGCCTGCCGGTCACATACATTTTACCAGCCGCAAACAACACTGCGGTCCTGTGGGTGACACACCATGACACAACTATATGCAATTGACAGCAACTATTTGTGCCAACATAGCTTTCAGGTGAAACTGCACCTGCTGGGCCTTCTTGTAGAAAGCATCGTAGTATCCCGCTGACAGTGCATATGTTCCCATCAAGATCCGCCGCTTCACCTCTGCCCCAAGTCCCTGGCCTCGTGAATCCATGTACATGTCCTTGAGTGAGGCTGCATCTGCGCGATGCCCATAACGAATACCATCATATCTGTACATCACTGCTGCAACCTCACAAAGTGGAGGCGGAAGTTTGCGAGCGTTCAACCACCAGTATCATAGCTGCAGTGTACTTGCTGAATCAAGAGGATACACATCCTGCCATGCGCACACAATGCAAATCCCAACAGGAGTCTGTCATGAAAACGCTTATCAACATGCATGCACTCTGCCATCAAAGAAGCTGGCAACGCAATGAAATCTAATGAGTAGTTCATTCATAGCAAGTTGCGACAGGGCCACGCTTTACCTTGACAGGTTTGAAGACGCCTCAGAGGTTGCAATGATGTAGTATGCTGGCAGGCCATTCTCAAATGCGTCCAGTGTTGCAGATCCAACAGATGCCCCCAGTGCCTCTAGGTGGGTTGCAGTCTTCTGAGCGGTTGTGTACACAGCAGAAGATACGCCATCACCCAGTGTATTCTGGATCAGGCCCACTCTCAGTCCGTCAAGGGGCTGAGACTGCAGGTTAGCAGCAGTTGGGAAACGAGCTGAAATGTCTTCAACCTGCATGGCTATGTAAATCAGTGTGGGCAACAAGGCGAAATGTAGCTTATCAGGAACAAATCAGGAGATGTGCACACTAAGTGAATTGATCGCTGGTTCCTGCAGCCCACCCGCCAGCTGCCGGAAACCCCTCAGCCGATGCAGCCACACCAGTCATGCTCAATACACACATACTTGAACAGCAGCAGCAGGGTGGATGAAGCTGGACACGTGTGTCAGGAATGAAAGATGCGATGGGACCTCTGCGCCTGAGCCCTGCCTGGGCAGCCTGATTGAAAGCGCAGCCGTGCCAGGCTGGCAGCATATGATATCCATGGAAGCACAGGCATGACCTCTGCGATTGACCATGGACAGGCAAGCATCTTGATAAGCATGACTCAGGGCGACAGGTCGGGCCTAGTGACATGTGGATCGTACTGGGGCTCGGATGGAGGTAGAGTCCAACGGGTCATGGCCCGAAATAACGCCCAAAACAATTGCGGCATCTTCCACGGTCTGTGTCAGGGGGCCAATACAGTCCAGCGAGGACGCGAAAGCTAGCAGGCCACTGCGTGAAACACGCCCGTATGTGGGCTTTACGCCCACGCAGCCGTTGAAATGCGCAGGCAGCCTGACAGAACCCCCTGTATCGCTGCCAAGTGCAATCGGCACCTGGCCCCCAGCTACGGCCGCAGCACTGCCTCCGGAAGATCCACCTGCATGTACCCAAACTGGTTATATACTCGTGCGATGGTCTTGTGCATTTTCTGTGCGCGCTGACATAGCCGCATCGATCACCGGATACACCATGGCACAGTGAACAATCACTGACGAGGCCTTGATTACAACATGAGCACACCTGGAACATGATCAGCCCATAAGCACACCTGGAACGTGATCAGCACTCCAGGCATTCCTCGTGGCCTTGTATGAAGAATTCTCTGTTGTTGAGCCCATGCCAAACTCGTCCATGTTGGTTTTACCAATGACGATTGCACCCGCTTGGCGCAGTCTGGCAACTGCCGTCGCATCATAGGGCGGCACGTAGCCTTGAAGATATCTCGATGCGGCAGTGGTCTGCAGGCCTTGGGTACAGATGTTATCTTTGACAGCCACAGGCACACCTGCCAGCGGTCCCAAGATGCCTCCATCCGCAAGTTTGGCATCTACCGCCTCAGCCTGCGTTTCACACCGATGGATAAAGTATTTCCTAACTGCGGTTGTGGTGGAACGTTCATGGGCAGACCTGCGCCAGAGCCCCTTGCTCGTCTACATGCAGGAAACTCCCTAAGCGATCTTCATTCATCTGTATGAGATGGAACTGCTGCCTCACAATTTCCACGGCTGAGCATCGCTTCTCGACAATATCCAGGCGTATCTGTGACGCTGATCTAATACTATATGTTCGCGTTTGCGTCCTGGGCCTGCCGGTCTCAGTGGCGGGGCGACTTGCAGACTTCCGCGGTGCAGCAACCCGCAGCACGCAGTGTTGCCGCGCCACAGATCTAAAACGTTGACAATTCATGGTTTGAAACACTTTTGATCGGCGTGTTTTACTCAAGCTCTGCGACGACGCCTTCCGCACAACGTTGTCAGCGACCCTGGATTGCAGCCTGGCCAAGAAAGCATGTCTAGCAATTCAGCGTCACCTGCATATATGAGCACGGTGATATCGGTGCCGCTGCACTTATGGCGCTTGCCGTGGTGCGAAGGGTGTGGTGTTGTTTTTCGGACATGAACTGCACTGGAAGTGCTCGAGCGCGCTGCGTTGCCGTGGGCATGCATGGCCATGGGTGGCAACAGTCGTTTGTTGCAAGATACGTTACAGATGTATGCTCCACAAGGTGGTAGAACACAGAGACGTTTTTTGCATGACTGCCGTCCGAGCTAGTCGTCACGCGGTGTCGAGCATGTCACATCAGTGGGTTTCCGTTACTTTGCTGAAGGTCGGGCTCCGCCGAAAAGTGACTGTCACGCACGCCGTCATTGACGCCCGCCGCCACCAAACCAGATTCGCACAATCATCACCTGTCCGCGTCAGTGTGTGTTACACAGTGATAGATCTAGGACTCAGCAGCGCCGAGGCAACAGACCAGGCAACAATCAAACAGACAGACCGGCCACCGCAAGCACCAAGGCCACGCGCCGCACGAGCAAATGCCAGAACGAACTAACGCCAGCGCGAAAGCCGACACGCACACACCACGCAGTACCACGCGGGCCACGCGCACACCAAACACACAGCTAGCACTCGCCGGGTCCACAAGCGGTCGTCGACTCGACACTAGCAGTCTGCACGGGCGCGACAGCGCGCGCTACGGCCATGTCCGAGGCCGCGAGGCACCGGTCCCAGGATCCGTAGCCTCAGCCAGCCCGGCAGCCCGAGCGGTGTCCGGGGAGGGGCGCAGAGGAGAAACGGCGGACGTGCGCTGCGAGGAGGGAAGAGGGAGGGAGGGAAGAGGGAGGGAGGGAAGAGGGAGGGAGGGAAGAGGGAGGGAGGGAAGAGGGAGGGATCGGGTGCGGGGGGTGGGGGGGGGGGGGCTGCAGGGCGAAATGGGTGGAGGGGGGGGGGGCTCGCAGGGCGAGATGGGGGGAGGGGGGGGGGGGGGGGCGACGCAAGCCTATGCGCGATGGCCTGTCAGCGCCGGCAGGCCGTCTGTGGGGACAGGAAGGCCCGGCAGCAGCGCCCGTCCGACCAGTCTAGCACGGAGGGGCGCGGCCGCGCGGGCTTGGCGCGCCAGCGCGCGGCACAATGTTGTGGACAGGTCGCGCATGGCATTGAGCAGGAAAGTACGCTTTGACACCGCGCCGTGTCCCGCGGCAGCCTCCGCGACCGTCTGGAGGAAGCGGTACGCGTCCCGTCCAACCCTGCCGTACGTCTCATGTACGAGCGGCATGAACTGGGCAGCACCTGTGACGGCGCCATATTTGTCGCGCTTTTGCCGTTCGCCCTTCTCGGCGGTCGCGCCAGCCTCACGTGACGCACCGCGCACATGCGACCTGGCAAGCGCGTGCATCACCTTCACGTCCAGCAGCGCCATGCGCGTGGTGAGGAATGCCAAGAGGTCAGCGCGCTGCGGAGGCCGCTGCGATCGGGGCAGCGAGGGGGCGGCAGGGGGCGCTGCCTCTCGGTCAGGGGCGGGGGGCGCATCGCGCGTCGGGGCGTGGGCGCGGCGGGGGGGGCGGTAGCGGCAGTAAGGGTAAGGGAGGCCGGAGCCGGGGCTTGGGTGCCATGAGGGGTGTGGGGCACGTCCGAAGCCTGGGGGGCCTGCGAGAGATGGGGTGGGGGCTGGACCGGCGCGGCATAGGCTGGGGGGTCCGGTGGCGGCGGCGGCGGCGGTGGCGGCGGCGGCGGCGGTGGCGGCGGTGACGGCGGCGGTGGCAGCGGCGGCTGCGGGTCTTGCTGACACGGCGCGGCCGGTGCACTCGCAGACGGCGCAGCCGGCGGGCGCGTAAAGTCCGCCGGCGGCGCGGCTGGTGGCGACTGCCGGCTGCCGCGGAGGGGGATGTTGAGATTGCAGTCTAGTGGTATAGTACTGCAATCTCAACAGGGGAGCACGCGTATGCCCCCGGGGAGCTTGCCAACGTGCGGCTCAAGCGATGAAGCGAGCGACGCGCGCATGAGCACCCGCCTCCAAGCCACGGTGATGAGGTCGTGCTTTAGGACTGAAGTTGCCCATAGCTGTCCGCATATGACACTGTGCGTACCGGACGCAGCCACGCGGCCGCAGGGGCAGGCCTCATCCGACTCCAGGACGGGTAGCAGTGGCTCACCCAGCCGCAGCAGCACAGCCACCTGGAATTCATGGTCGGTGAGGCCCGTCACCGGCCGGGGCAGGCAGTGAGGAACGCCGAGGCCAGCGAGCCAGAGCAGCTGAGGAGGCGGGCGAGATCAGCGCACGCCGTCTCCGCCGATTGGGGGTTCGGACCGTGCTTCAGGGTCTCGAGATGGTCGCGCGTGGCGGTCCAGCGCGCGTCGGCCTCCGCCCTGCTGAGCGCGCTCTGGAGCTGCGTCATGCGCAGCTTCGAGCCAGCGTCAGACGCCCAAGCGTCGGCTGGGGTCGGGCTGTCTGAGATTCCCTGCACGGCCGGCCATGTCTTCCGCAAGCGTGCAAGGCGGGCCTGGTGCTGGACCGCGGCGTCGCCGCGGAACGGCTTGCCGACGTCAATGCCGTCCGCGAGCACCGCGTGCGCAACTGCTGCCGACGCGAGGCGCGCGGCGTCAGCAACGTCGGCTGTGTAGTGTCGCAGATCCATGCCGCCATGTCTATGAGCGAGCAAGGCCTGCTCACGCTGTAGGTCGGTGAGCTGTTGCGTTTCGATGATGCGGCACATGGCGTGTATGCTGGCGTTCTCGACGCCCATGAGCTGTTCGAGGTGGGCCCAGTCGGTAGTGCGCAGCAGGTGTGCTTCGCGATGTTGCAGGCACTGGAAGAGGACAGCCCACCGTGTCTGGGCCGCCAGCGGGAGGCCTGCCAGCTTTTGCATGAGCTCGACGTTGCGTTTGCATCTACGGCGCACATACGCCTCCACATAGGCAGGGGTGCCCAGTGGCGCGCCACATGCGACCATGCCGTCAGTGGCGACCGTGGCGCCCAGGCAGGCGGCTGTGTGCGAGGCCTTGGCGGGATCGGTGCAGTGGACGAGCGTCTTCTGCTTGTTGCACTGGTGACGGGATTGCACAACTCGACCCATGGCGACCACTTGCTCGACCGTGCCCTGCACCGTGAGGTCATCGTGGCACGCGATGGCTAACGTGTCAGGGGCCGCTTCTTGCGCCGCTAATAGCGTGGGCCGGAACGCGTCAGTGTGTGCGGTCGCGTGCCTTGTTTGAGCCCAAATGTTTCGATCTAGCAAGCGTTTCTGTGGACAATTCCAAGTCACAGATACATGATTTGATGGCAGCTCTGCTGTGGTACTCGCTCGTACGAGCCCATGCATAAATTACATGGCGCTGGGCAAGCTGTCGAGGCGCGCATGTGTGTGCACCCGCCACTGCACCCCACGCAAAACAAACAGCATAGGTGCACGCAAGGATGAATTAGATGCTCTACAAGCCCGAAATCAGCGTCTAATTCAATCTCGCACAAGCCTTCAATCTCTCACAAGCCTCTCTCATCTTTGATCCAAATGCTAACCCACGGAGCTCTGAACATTTTGAACCAAATAAGAAAGCTCAATCGTTGAACATTCTCCCGGGCGCTTGCGCCTGGGAAGTACCCTAATACATGCACATGGTTCGTGTGTACACGCATGCATCTTGGTTGAAAGCTGCGAAGCACTAGCAACGAACACCCACTCTGCGTGGCAAGCTGCTGCTCGCACCAGCCTAAAAACATCCAATCTCTGCACAGCCTCCGGCCCGCAGCGAAGCTGCAGACCCCTGTAGACACCGAAGGTCAGAGTCCTTCTGTCCACCGTCGCCACTCCCACCATAAGTGCGTTTCCTACCTGCACTCACGCCGTCAGTGGTACCTGCATGCTGACCTCGCTATGTCGACTCACCTGGAAATCCAGGTGTGGAACCAGAGGCTCCTCAGGGGAAACCACTACACCGCTGTCGTGATCCAGCCATGCACAGGACTACGGTGACCATGCATGGTGGCATACACAGGACTACGGTGACCATGTATGCGTGGATGCACGGTGCTGATCCGGAGTGGCTATGGGGAAGCCATGCACCGATGGCTGACCATATGCACGAGCAATGCATGCAGATTGCGTGCCAGCAGATTATGATTATGATCGTATCCGTATGAGTCGTTTAGAGAACGCTTATATAGGCTCTACTGATCATAGTGTAATCACTCTTCTCGTCTGTCAAACTCTCACGTGTATTCATCCTCCACTGAAGACAGAGGCGCTGTCACGGACAGATACCTAGACAGCAAAGTATGTGACAGCACCAGTCCCCTGCGCATGGCTACGGCATGCTCAAGATCCCACAGGCCTTAGGCCGCGGTCCACTCAATCACGTCATGGTATCGGTGATGATTGTGGGTGTTCCTGAGATGTTTATTAGTGTGCGGTAGAGTCCAGGGGGAACCTGCGGCTACGGTTGCACGTTCTGATGAGTGCTGTCACACCGCTCTAGCGTGTAGCTGACCATAGGGAGATTAGATACAGCTAATGCAGAATGCTACGGCGGAGCTGCATTATGCTAGTGTTTTGGTCTCGCGAATAGGCCTACGGGTCTGCGTTTCCTGCAACGTACGGTGGTCATGTTGCAGGACACCACCACTCCGAGACAATTCAATGGCATCTCGCCAAGGATCTATCGGTTCTGACGGTGTGGAGGGAGCAGTTAACCCTCCGCACCATCGCACTCGCTCCACAGTGCGCCGCGAGCAGGCCGCGGAGGGTCAGTTCATGCCCCACGGGGAAGGACAAGACGCTGGGACCTGTCGTAATTCAGTGGACCGAAGCCCTTAGGCATCGTGGGATCTAGGCACTGCCGTAGCTGTGCGCAGGGGGTCGCGCTGTCACATACCTGGCTGGTGTACAGGTCTCCGCTGTGACAGTGCGCTCTCAGTCTTTGGAATATAGCACGTGAGACTTAGCAGAAGAAGAGTGATTACACTTTGATCAGTAGAGCCTATATAAGCGTTCAATCAACGTCTCATACGGATACGATCAGAATCATTGTCTGCGGCACGCAATCTAGCATGCATTGCTCGTGCATATGGTAAGCCATCGGTGCATGGCGTCCCATAGCCACTCCGGAACAGCACCGTGCATCCACTCCATGCATGGTCTCCGTAGTCCTGTGCATGTCTGGATCACGACACTCCCCCTAGACTAGGCTTGTACTACCGCAAGCTGTAGTCTACTTTTTGCCAGTGCTGGTCCTGCCAACACTTTCGTGAACATATCAGCTAGCATGTCTACCCTGCTAACCCAGCTGATAGTCAACTCATCGAGTTCTACGAACTCACGGACTCTCAAGTCCCTTACCCTGATGTGCTTGGAGCGGTCACTAGAGATGGGGTTCACTGCTAACAAGTTGGCACTCTTGTTGTCACCCCACAGAGTTGGCTTCACAGCCGACAACCCAAGATCAGTGCACAACTGCTTTGCCCACATCACCTCATTAGCTGCTGCACTCATCGCAATGAGCTCTGCCTCAGTCGTGTCACCAGCCACAATAGTCTGCCTCTTCGAACGCCAGAACACACAGTTCCCATGCATCCGAACTATCACTCCCGACACACTCTTCAAGCAAGCACCATTGGCGAAGTCAGCATCCGTAAATGCTTCCAACACCTCACATCCCCCATTGGAGCCACTAAAGGTCAAGCCAAAGTCTATGGTCCCTCGCAGGTATCTCAGAACGTGAAGGACACCATTCCAATGACATTTGGCACTCCCAGCCATATGCCTGGCCAAGACATTAGCCGGAAACGCGATGTCTGGACGCGACACAACTGCCACATACTGGATGCTTCCTACGGCTTGCATAAACCTCTTATGCTCTACGACTGTAGCCTTTGCCTGGCTAGGATCTTCCTTTAGACTAAACATTTTCTGCTTGGGTACTAACGGAGTTGGCGCCCGTCTGCACTCACTCATGCCAAACCGCTTCAGCATGTCCCTGATGCTCTTCCTGTGTGTGATGGTGATAGTGCGAGCAGTACGATCACGTATGACCTCCATGCCCATGCCCAGCACATATCCCAGCTCCCCCAGGTCACGACCCTCAAATGCCTCAAGGATCTTTCTGATGGCATCATCCATCTGCTCTCTGCGACCGAAGATCAACAGATCATCGACCCACAGAAAAATAAGACATCGTCCTATTTTGTAAATGAACAGTGCAGGGTCACTGGCTGATCTCGCAAAACCCATACTCAACAAAAGTTCTGTAAGTGCCTTATGCCATTCCCTGGCAGCTTGCTTCAGACCATATAACGCCTTCTTCAGACGCCACACCATACCAGACCCATCATCTAGTATCGGAGGTTGTGCCACATACACTTCCTCCTCCAGAACACCATTTAGGAAAGCACATTTTATGTCCATATGCCTCGTCTCTAGATCCTCTACTGCACAGACCGACAATAGAGCCCTGAAAGTGGCATAGCTGCCCACAGGAGCCCAAGTCTCGAAGAAATCAACGCCTTCTACCTGCGTGAATCCTCTAGCTACATATCTAGCTTTGAAACGCTCAATTTCACCCTGTGCACCTCGCTTGATCTTAAGCACCCATTTGCCTGTCACAGGCTTCACTCCTGATGGACACTTGACCAGCTCAAACACGTCGTGCTCCCTTAAGGAGGTCAGTTCATCTATCATTGCTGCAATCCACTGCTCGCGATGGCAGCCTCTCATGGCTTGCTGCACCGTTGGATCGTCCAGCACAAACTCGACCTTCTTCTTCACAGTGGCTGCACGCCGGGACTCACAACGACTAGCAGTCTTGCCACTGTAAAGATTCACCTCCTGCCCCGTCGTTTGTTCTGCATCAGGAGTCACACTGTCAGCCGTCGCCAACACTCCTTCAGACAAGTCACCGACGTCACTCTCCATATGGACTACTGTGGAGCTCCCTGCATCATCATGCTCACGTGCATCATCCGGGGAAATGCGCTCAACAGCTACATTATCTCTCTCATTCACTCTCACAGCATGGACAGCAGGTCTTAAGTTTCGGCGAATCAATTTGAAAGGTTTTGGAACCCATCGAACCCTCACCTCTTGTGGTGGATCCAGATGTTCTCCGCTGCCTCCTGCGGCACTTGGTGCTAACTCTCCCCCTGAGCCAGCTCCGCCTGCCTCTACTCCACTAGGCACATGCCATAGTGCGCCTTGCCCCTGGCCCTCAGACCCAGATATATGCCGTGGCTCATCATATCCGTCGCGGTCATCACCCCCTGACACCGTGGACCCGCGGTGACTTCGGCCGCCGCCGTGACCGTCAGCTCGCACAGGTGGGGGTGGCTCACTTGGCTCCTTGCCCATCGACCGTTGGACTCGCTGCGGTGAACGCGAGCGCGATCGAGACTGAGATTCTGAGGGCTCAGATGCCTCTGGGAATGACTCAGCCGAGTCACTGGCAGCCTCTGGCTGTTCCTCCCCCTCAGACACATCATTCTCACTACCCTGTGGCTCAATGCGGCAGCCACTCAAGTCCAGCACTGCTCTATCCCGCGTAGAGATCACATCTCTCGGTCTTGTCTCAGCTTTGTGCGGACCAGACGGTTGCTGAGCCGCACCATACTCCCAGTGTGGTACCCTGTTCACACAATCCTCGGCTGTGTAAGCGCAACGCGCTGTCACCACTGCCTCACTGATCTCAGGCGTGTGCCACCGCTCATGCCTAGCTATCAACTCAGAGCCCAAAACACGCGGTGAAAACGGCGGCTCACCCTCAGGCAACTCATCATCCGGCACATAGCGCCGATGCAACTGCCTGCCTGGTTCCCAGTGTGTGTGCCCCAGCGCTGGATGCTCCCCCTCAGCCCAATCCACATTTCTGCCCCTCTCTGGCATCATGTGATCACAACTGGCTGGTGGTCGCACTGCCCTAACACTAGTTGATCTCAACCATTTCTTCATGTTGGGCAAGAAACCAACGTCAGGTACTACACGAGTATGCTCATCGGGCATGATCTCGAATTCTCCCAGCTCGTAGTTCTCCAACATGACCGGATCCACCGTAGCTTGCTCCGACATGTGGAAACGTTTCGCAAAGTCTCTCAGCAGAGCTGGTGGAGAAGCCGTATGCCTGAACATACGTACTGCCCCCCCATTCCCTCGCTTCACGTAAGCTCTGTCCATGTGAGGACCAGCACCCGGTCCCATATAGAAACCGAGCACTCCTCTCTCGTCCAGGTGCCTGAAGTCCTCTCTCCGGGCATACACATACATCGGACACCCGAAAGGCTTCACCTGGGCCACCACCAGATGGAACGTGTCCTCACTCACATTCCTGAACCATAACAGATACGGTATGATCTGCCTGACATCCACATTCTTCACACACTGGGCGACAAACTTCCCATCGCCCCTGGCCATACCCTCATCGGCCAGAGCCTGCAGACTCATCCCCTGAGCCTGAGCTCTCCTTGTCTGCAACTGTGCGGCTCTCACAGCCTCATTCGTTGACCACGGTTCATGACTGGACTGCGCATGTCTCTCCTCCAGTTTCTGTTTGGCCTCCTTCCGCCTAACACCCTCTAGAGCTGCGCTAGGCGTCAGGTTATGCGCATGGTTCACACACATATACGCCTCTGGCCACAGAAATGCAGGCACAGCCGCTTGCAGCAGGCTTGCTCTCACACTCCTGTTCAGCACACCGATCTTTCTCTCCACCATTCCGTTGGACTCATGCTGGCACGTGGCAGTGTACGTGTGCTCAATGCCACGCCACGCGAGGTACTGAGCCAGCTGGCTAGAGCTGAACTCGCCACCCTGGTCAGTGTGCAGCCTCCGCACCCCAACCTCTCTATCATACACGATCTGAGTGCGGATTCGCTCAATCAGCAGGCATATCATTTCCGCAGCCCCACTCTTGGACTTCAGCGGAATCACATGGGAGTACCGGGAGTACTCATCCACCACTACCAGGATGTAGTTCATACCCCCGATTCCTTCTGGCTTGATCTGCCCTGCTAGGTCAGCATGCAACACTTCTCCAGCGTAGGTGGCATTCTCAGTCACCTTGCCCCCGTGCTGTGCTCTATCGCCACTTCTCTGTTCAGCCACGTGGCAACCATGACACTGAAGCGCTACCCCCGTAGGTTTCAGCATCTTCAGGTCATACAGTTGTGGGTTGTCTCTCATCAACTGGAGTACCCGATTGCCAGCATGGTGAAAAGCGATATGCACTAGGAATGATGGGTCAACCTGGAAGGAAGATCCTTGTTCATTTGGTACACCGGTCACTGCAGCAACTTGCTGCTGCTCTCGCACCCACTTCCCATTTCTATGGAACAAGTTATTCGCACTTGTCCAGGTTGCTCCTCTATCAACCGGCCGCATTTGCCATATGGGCCTGCCCTTCCCACAGAACCATGTCAGAGTAGGTTTTGAAGAAATACGTAGGATAAGTTTTAGACAACGACGATGCGCAATGCAAAATCAGTTCGACCTGAGCGAGCTCTGTAGTATTCAGTATAGAGACACTTTACAAAGAAACAAACCTGAAGGAATACGTAGGATAAGCTTTAGACAACGACGATGCGCAATGCAAAATCAGTTCGACCTGCAGTGATGCGCACAGTCACAGCTTACCCAATACACACGAACACACACTCACAATACGACCCACCACACATACCTGAGCGAGCTCTGTAGTATTCAGTATAGAGACACTGAAGACTCAGAGGCTCAGCGATTGCCTATATACTATCAGGAGCCTAGGGCGACGAACGCGAAAAGAGTGTGGTACCCTCACGCATGCATGAGACTGTCATTCTCAACACTCCCACGCAGTCTCACACTTTCACACCTAATGCGTGTCTGTGCTTAGCGAAGAGCTGCTTTCCCAACGGCTTAGTGAAGATGTCTACGGGGTTCTCTGAGCCAGGAATCGAATGAACCTTGACCCACCCATACTTCACTTTCTCCCTGATGAAATGATAAGCTACATCAATGTGCTTGGTCCTCTTTGCAGAGAGGGGGTCCTCAGTCATATAAACAGCAGAATCATTGTCAACCCCAATTGGAATTGTCTCTGGCTGCAGCAACAACTGCTGTGAGAGTGTCGTGATCCAGCCATGCACAGGACTACGATCACCATGCATGGAGTGGATGCACGGTGCTGATCCGGAGTGGCTATGGGACGCCATGCACCGATGGCTTACCATATGCACGAGCAATGCATGCTAGATTGCGTGCCAGCAGACAATGATTCTGATCGTATCCGTATGAGTCGTTTAGAGAACGCTTATATAGGCTCTACTGATCGTAGTGTAATCACTCTTCTCTGCTAAGTCTCACGTGCTATAATCCAAGACTGAGAGCGCACTGTCACAGCGGAGGCCTGTACACCAGCCAGGTATGTGACAGCGCGACCCCCTGCGCACAGCTACACAGTGCTCAGATCCCACAGTGCCTTTAGGGCTGCGGTCCACTGAATTACGACATGGTATCGGTGATGATTGTGGGTATTCTAGCAATGGTTGTATGCTTGCGATAGAGTCCAGGGGTCTACGGCTACGGCTGAGCGTCCCGATGAGCGATTCACACCGCTCTAGCGTTTAGCTGTAGAGTCCGTAGAGAGACTAGAGTACACAGATGCATAACGCTACGGCTGGACTGCATTCTGTCAGGGTACTGGTCTCGCAGAAAGGGCTAGGGTCTGCGTGTCCTGCGACGCACGATGGTCGTGTTGCAGGATGCCACCACGCCGAGAAGTTCCAGTGGCATCTCGCCAGGGATCTATTGGCTCTGACGGCGAGGATGGAGAAGAAGTTCGTCCTCGCCACCACACACGTTCCACAGCGCGCCGCGAGCAGGCCGCGGAGGACCAGTTCGTGACCTACGGGGAAGAACAGCGCGTTGGGACCTACGGGTATCCCAATGCAGGTCCTCTGCAGGCGGCATTGCCGGGAAATGCTGATCCTACGGGGGAAGCAGGAGCTCAGGCTGCGGCGCAAGGAACACAGCCAGCACATCTCGCAGCGCCAGCTGCGTGGATGACCCAACAGATACCGCCTCCGATACCGCAGCCTTCGCAGGCTGCGATGTCATCAGGAGTACCAGCTACGGCTGGATCTATTGACGTAAGCACGCTGGCGCAAGCGCTGTCGCTTGCCATGCCCAGGCCAGTACCGGGGAAATCTCTAGTAGAGAAGAACAGATTCCCGGTGTGGCACTATAAGACTGATCACTTCCGAATATTTAAGAAGGAGGTAGAGAGCTGGGCAAAGATGGTGGGTGAGAGTAGCCTGCTAGTCAATGATCCGCTTGCTCAGAGCAGCCAGGCTCATGAGCAAGTCATGCACTGGTTGTTCACCACACTGCCAAAGGAGGATAGAGACTTCGTGGCAGACTGTAGTTTCGTACATGAGGTCTGGTCGTTGCTGCATGCTAAGTATATGCCATCAGTGGAAGTAGAAATACAGAAGCTGTATCACCAGTTCAGCAGTACCCAGCAGGCTGGTAAGCCACTGGAGAAGCATGTGAATGAGGTGGTGGGCATAGTGAACCAGATGAGAGGACTGGGTGAGACTGTGTCTGATCAGTTGTACAGATCACGGTTGCTGGCAGTAGACAGAGAGTACAGCCTGTTGCAGCCCATGCTGCAGGCCATGCCAGTACAGCAGGTGGTGTCTACGCTGTTGACACATGCCCAGACAAACAGCAAGCAGGGTCCATCGCGATTCCCACGGGACGATCGCGGTGGACAACAGCGCCATGGGGGACGTGGGTACCGAGGTGGACGCTACGGTGGTCGCCAAGGTTCACCCCCACAGGTAGCAGCTGTGGGAGCAGGGGCAGCAGGGGGAGCAGAAAAGAGGAAATGCTTCAACTGTGATAAGCCTGGACATGTGCAAAAGGATTGTCCATTGCTCTCCGCAGAGGTCAAACAATTCCTGCAGAAGCAAGCAGCTGCAGGGCGAGGCCGTGGCAGAGGCCGCGGTGGCCCTCAGGTAGCTGTAGTTGACCTAGATAAGCTGCGAGCTGACTGTGCTGATGGGCCGTCTCCCAACATGCCGTACACTTTCCTAATAGATAGTGGCTCAGACATAAACATATGCTTTGACTATGATATGTTTTGCGAGATCAAGTCACCAGATATGCCGCAGTGTCAGCCGCTTGACCAGGGCAGGCTAGACATGTATGGTGTGGGCACGATCAGAGCTAATCTGGGAGAGTATGTGAGTGCACAGGGCACTATCACACCAGTAGACATAGAGTTGACAAACGTTTACTGGGTGCCGGCCAATCCCATCAACATCCTTTCAACAAAGGAGTTGAAAAAGTCTGAGATATACTTGCATACGGGCAAGCATGCAAACCGGGTAGTGATGCCTGGGTTTCATGACCAGAGCTATGGGTTCCACAGGAACTGTGAGCAGGGTGAGGATGAGGATGGAAAACCTACTCTGACATGGTTCTGTGGGAAAGGCAGGCCGATATGGCAAATGCGGCCGGTAGATAGAGGAGCAGCCTGGACAAGTGCGAATAACTTGTTTCATAGGAATGGGAAATGGGTACGTGAGCAGCAGCAAGTTGCTGCAGTGACCGGTGTACCAAATGAACAAGGTGATTCCTTCCAGGTTGACCCATCATTCCTAGTGCATATCGCTTTTCACCATGCTGGCAATCGGGTACTCCAGTTGATGAGAGACAACCCACAGCTGTATGACCTGAAGATGCTGAAACCTACGGGGGTAGCGCTTCAGTGTCATGGTTGCCACGTGGCTGAACAGAGAAGTGGCGATAGAGCACAGCACGGGGGCAAGGTGACTGAGAATGCCACCTATGCTGGAGAAGTGTTGCATGCTGACCTAGCAGGGCAGATCAAGCCAGTAGGAATCGGGGGTATGAACTACATCCTGGTAGTGGTGGATGAGTGCTCCCGGTATTCCCATGTCATTCCGCTGAAGTCCAAGAGTGGGGCTGCGGAAATGACATGCCTGCTGATTGAGCGAATCCGCACTCAGATCGTGTATGATAGAGAGGTTGGGGTGCGGACGCTGCACACTGACCAGGGTGGTGAGTTCAGCTCTAACCAGCTGGCTCAGTACCTCGCGTGGCGTGGCATTGAGCACACGTACACTGCCACGTGCCAGCATGAGTCCAATGGAATGGTGGAGAGAAAGATCGGTGTGCTGAACAGGAGTGTGAGGGCAAGCCTGCTACAAGCGGCTGTGCCTGCATTTCTGTGGCCAGAGGCGTATATGTGTGTGAACCATGCGCATAACCTGACGCCTAGCACAGCTCTAGAGGGTGTTAGGCGGAAGGAGGCCAAGCAGAAACTGGAGGAGAGACATGTGCAGACCAGTCGTGACCCGTGGTCAACGAATGAGGCTGTGAGAGCTGCACAGTTGCAGACGAGGAGGGCTCAGGCTCAGCAGATGAGTCTGCAGGCTCTGGCTGATGAGGGTATGGCCAGGGGCGATGGGAAGTTTCTCGCCCAGTGTGTGAAGAATGTTGATGTCAGGCAGATTGTGCCATATCTGTTATGGTTCAGGAATGTGAGTGAGGACGCGTTCCATCTGGTGGTGGCCCAGGTGAAGCCTTTCGGGTGTCCGATTGTATGTATATGCCCGGAGAGAGGACTTCACACACCTGGACGAGAGAGGAGTGCTCGGTTTCTATATGGGACCGGGTGCTGGTCCTCACATGGACAGAGCTTACGTGAAGCGAGGGAATGGGGGAGGAGTGCGTATGTATAGGCATACGGCTTCTCCACCAGCTTCTGCTGAGAGAGTTCGCGAAACGTTTCCACATGTCGGAGCAAGCTACGGTGGATCCGGTCATGTTGGAGAACTACGAGCTGGGAGAATTCGAGATCATGCCCGATGAGCATACTCGTGTAGTACCTGACGTTGGTTTCTTGCCCAACATGCAGAAATGGTTGAGATCAACTAGTGTTAGGGCAGTGCGACCACCAGCCAGTCGTGATCACATGATGCCAGAGAGAGGCAGAAATGTGGATTGGGCTGAGGGGGAGCATCCAGCGCTGGGCACACACACTGGGAACAGGCAGGCAGTTGCATCGGCGCGATGTGCCGGATGATGAGTTGCCTGAGGGTGAGCCGCCGTTTTCACCGCGTGTTTTAGGCTCTGAGCTGATAGCCAGGCATGAGCGGTGGCACACGCTGAGATCAGTGAGGCAGTGGTGACAGCGCGTTGCGCTTACACGGCCGAGGACTGTGTGAACAGGGTACCACACTGGGATTATGATGCGGTTCAGAAACCATCCGGTCCGCACAATGCTGAGATGCGACCGAGAGATGTGATCCCTACGCGGGATAGAGCAGTGCTGGATTTGAGTGGCTGCCGCATTGAGCACAGGGTAGTGAGAATGATGAGTCTGAGGGGGAGGAACAGCCAGGGGCTGTCCAGTGACTCGGCTGAGTCATACCCAGCGGGTATCTGAGCCCTCAGAATCTCGGTCTCGATCGCGCTCGCGTTCACCCGCAGCGAGGTCCAACGGTCGATGGGCAAGGCGCCGAGTGAGCCACCCCCACCTGCGAAACCTGATAGCCACGGGAGGTACGACCGAAGGCAAGGGTCAGCGGTGTCAGGACGTGCAGTACGCTGGGAGCATGATGAGCTACGGCATATGCCATAGCGTGTTGATAGTCAGGGGCAAGGCAAGCTACGGCATGTGCCTAGTGGAGGAAGAGGCAGGCGGAGCTGCTCAGGGGGGAGTTAGCACCAAGTGCGCAGGAGGCAGCGGAGAACATCTGGATCCACCACAAGAGGTGAGGGTTCGATGGGTTTCCAAAACCCTTTCAAATTGATTCGCAAAACCTTAAGACCTGCCTGTCCATGCTGTGGGAGTGAATGAAAGTGAGAATGCTGCTGTTGAGCGCATTTCCCGGATGATGCACGTGAGCATGATGATGCTGGGAGCTCCACAGTAGTCCATATGGAGAGTGACGTCGGTGACTGGGCGGATGGAGTGTTTGCTACGGCTGACAGTGTGACTCTGATGCAGAAAAGACCGACGGGGCAGGAGGTGATTCCCGAGCAGTGGCAAGACTGCTAGCCGTAGTGAGGTCCCGGCGTGCAGCTGCTGCGAGGAAGAAGGTCCAAGCTGTGCTGGACGATCCAACGGTGCAGCAAGCCCATGAGAGGCTGCCATCGTGAGCAGTGGATCATAGCAATGCTTGATGAGTTGACCTCCTTAAGGGAACATGATGTGTTCGAGTTAGTCAGGTGCCCAGCAGGAGTGAAGCCTGTGACAGGCAAGTGGGTGCTTAAGATTAAGCGAGGAGCACAGGGTGAGATTGAGCGATTCAAGGCTAGATATGTAGCCAGGGGATTTACGCAAGTAGAGGGCGTAGATTTCTTTGAGACATGGGCACCTGTGGGCAGCTATGCTACTTTCAGGGCTCTGTTGTCTGTCTGTGCTGTAGAGGATCTGGAGACGAGACACATAGACATTAAATGTGCTTTCCTGAATGGTGTTCTGGAAGAGGAAGTGTATGTGGCACAACCTCCTGTACTGGATGATGGGTCTGGTATGGTGTGGCGTCTGAAAAAGGCGTTGTATGGTCTGAAGCAAGCTGCCAGGGAGTGGCATAAGCGCTTGCAGAGCTCTTGTTGAGAATGGGCTTTGTGAGATCAGCCAGTGACCCCGCACTGTTTATTTGCAAAGTAGGACGATGTCTTATTTTCTATGGGTCGATGATCTGTTGATCTTCGGTCGTAAGGAGCAGATGGATGATGCCATCAGCAGGATCCTTGAGGCATTTGAGGGTCGTGACCTGGGGGAGCTGGGATATGTGCTGGGTATGGAGGTCATACGTGATCGGTCTGCTCGCACTATCACCATAACGCACAGAAAGAACATCAGGGACATGCTGGAAAGGTTCAGTATGAGTGAGTGCAGAAAGGCACCAACGCCGTTGGTACCAAAGCAGAAAGTGTTTAGTCTGAAGGATGATCCTAGCCAGGAGAAGGCTACTGTCGCAGAGCATAAGAGGTTTATGCAAGCCGTAGGAAGCATCCAGTATGTGGCTGCTGTGTCGCGTCCTGATATTTCCTTTCCGGCTAATGTCTTGGCCAGGCATATGGCTGGGAGTGCGAAGTGTCATTGGGCTGCTGTCCAGCATGTACTGAGATACCTGCGAGGGACCATAGATCTTGGCTTGACTTTTAGTGGCTCCAATGAGGGAAGTGAGGTGTTGGAAGCATTTACGGATGCTGACTTCGCCAATGGTGCTTGCTTGAAGAGCGTGTCAGGAGTGATAGTCCGGATGCATGGGAACTGTGTGTTCTGGCGTTCGAAGAGGCAGACTATTGTGGCTGGTGATACGACTGAGGCAGAGCTTATTGCGATGAGCTCAGCAGCCAATGAGGTGATGTGGGCTAAGCAGTTGTGCACTGATCTTGGTTTGTCGGCTGTGAAGCCAACTCTGTGGGGTGGCAACAAGAGTGCCAACTTGCTAGCTGTGAACCCCATCTCTAGTGACCGCTCCAAGCACATCAGGGTCAGGGACCTGAGGGTCCGCGAGTTCGTAGAACTCGATGAGTTAACTATCAGCTGGGTTAGCACGGTAGACATGCTAGCTGATATGTTTACAAAGTGTTGGCGGGACCAGCACTGCAAAATTTAGAGATAGACTACAGCTTGCGGTAGTACAAGCCTAGTCTAGGGGGAGTGTCGTGATCCAGCCATGCACAGGACTACGGTGACCATGCATGGAGTGGATGCACGGTGCTGATCCGGAGTGGCTATGGGACGCCATGCACCGATGGCTTACCATATGCACGAGCAATGCATGCTAGATTGCGTGCAGCAGACAATGATTCTGATCGTATCCGTATGAGTCGTTTAGAGAACGCTTATATAGGCTCTGTCGATCGTAGTGTAATCACTCTTCTCTGCTAAGTCTCACGTGCTATATTCCAAGACTGAGAGCGCACTGTCACACGCGGAGGCCTGTACACCAGCCAGGTATGTGACAGCGCGACCCCCTGCGCACAGCTACACAGTGCTTAGATCCCACAGTGCCTTAGGGCTGC